>NQII01000682.1:274710-295769 GCA_002778355.1 Clitarchus hookeri | reverse complement strand
TTTCGTAGTGTCATGGTGTCGACAGCACGATTTATGATTATATGTGCAGGCCTAATTAGTTGACCTGGACTTCACAACGGCAGATATCCGAGTATAGTCCATTCACGGTTATTTCGAACTTTTCTGAAACCCTGCTAAAGTTCTAGTCCCAGGATATTCCTCCGCTTCATGCAAACAAAGATTAGCCGAGTATTGCAAATTACACCAAAGGGACAGCGCATCGCATTCTTGCTCTATCTGTTCAATAATACTTTGCATAATCACTATTTATTTCCAGTCATCACCACCACTCTNGCATCGCATTCTTGCTCTATCTGTTCAATAATACTTTGCATAATCACTATTTATTTCCAGTCATCACCACCACTCTGGTTTTGTCCCGGTTTTTATTCATACTGTACTTATGATTCACATTAATTATAAAATATAACTAGAAGTTCGATTTAACCAAAATTAAGGTTATTTTACGTAAGCACGATTATAAAAAAGCTTGTGGTACATTTAGGAACAACCAAGAACGTCATACATGGGGTGATTTTTCAAAGGTTCGATTCAAAANGCATCGCATTCTTGCTCTATCTGTTCAATAATACTTTGCATAATCACTATTTATTTCCAGTCATCACCACCACTCTTGTTTTGTCCCGGTTTTTATTCATACTGTACTTATGATTCACATTAATTATAAAATATAACTAGAAGTTCGATTTAACCAAAATTAAGGTTATTTTACGTAAGCACGATTAAAAAAAGCTTGTGGTACATTTAGGAACAACCAAGAACGTCATACATGGGGTGATTTTTCAAAGGTTCGATTCAAAAAGTGCGAACAAACCCCGAATAGACTACAGTTAGTATTCTCAGAGCAAAAATCGCCAGTTCACGTAGAAAAGAAACGATGTTCTAGAAATTAGCACAGGAAGTAGAAACATCATATTAACGCATAATTGGCTGCGGGGTTGTTCCGTTATCAAACAAGCTGTGTGTTATCACAGAAGTGCGACAGACTCAGTCCGATAAGCCCATCTACGATAAGGGGGGGGAAGGAGAGGGAACCAATATGAATGAAAGACTAAAGGCCGCACAGTGTGATCAGAAAGCAAGTCTCCCAGATACCGGGTGCGTGACTTAAGTAATGCTTCCAGACTCAGTGGCTTGTATTTATTTTCAATTAAATACAATATATAAAACAAACTTAGTTATTTATTTAATACATAAGACCGTACTTCAGAAAAAAAAGAAGATATTTTACACTTTCCTTTGATTGAGAGTGAACAAAAAAAAACTTCCTAAATAAATAATTTTTATAAATATTTATACGCTTATAAACCTTGCAGTGCGTAAAAAAAAGGAAGGGGTTCACAATTCCAAATAGTTAATGCCAGAAGTATTGGTGTTCTGTGGAGGATAGATGTGGCATAATTCCGCTAGGACGGCCAACGAATGAGAGCCTCTGAGCAGGCGAGGCCGCATGCACTGCACACGCATTTGTGAAATAGACTCACTTACATCTCAACTATTACAGGTTAGTTTACACTAAAAAAAACTTGTTTAAAGAGTATCAAGCATTTTGTTTACGTTGCGTTACTTTAAAAGGCGAAAACACGTAGGTAACAACATATTATCCCAGGTAAGTTTAGGTGGTTCTGTTATAGTCGGTTCGCGCTTCCTTTCACACATTTGAATAAAATCTTTGAAAAATTACTCCATGTTAAACGTGATTCGTTTTTTTTTTTTTTTTTTTTTTAATTATCTTATGTTTCACAAGCGTTTCGTACTTGTGTTAACTTAACATGAAATAACATCTAAGTAACTTATCCTCGGTGAAATATAAATTTTATTTCTATTTTATCTATAAAGTCTAATATTTAAAATGAGAGAGGGGACGTAAGGGACGGCGCTCCAGAACTCTCGCCACTGGAGGGAGGGGAACCACGTGACACTCCTGGCGCTATACACACCAAACTGATAACATTACTCTCTACAACCGCGCTGTTAGATACCGCGCTGCGTGACCTACGTTTTTTCGAAAGTTAATATGCACGTGCGGAGCAGTTCTCGCACAACCGCTCTCGGCCGCTGTCACTGCTTATCTGAACAACCTCACCCCTTCGTGCAGCGGCAACGGACTCTCCTGGCGCGTTTTATACTTCCGTGACTTATTTTCTCATTTGGATTTCACTATACACGAAATTGATCGTGAACTGACCTTAACGCAACGGTGAACCGGGATCGATTCTCCTCGGGGTCATTCTGGGAAATTTGTATTCGAGAACCGCCGTTTCGCTTGTGTCTACTTTCATATTCTGTGCTCTATGCTCCTGTTTACCTCGAGTTGTTTTGCACGTCCAAGGCCCAGACGCTAAGGAGCTATACGGGCGACATTGACACGCGCGCCTAGTGCCCCATCGCTCTTACGCGCAAGACATGAACCCTGGGGCGGCCACTATTCTAGAAACATCTCCTACTTTCCTCTCATAGTAGGTTAAGATACCGTCGANGACATGAACCCTGGGGCGGCCACTATTCTAGAAACATCTCCTACTTTCCTCTCATAGTAGGTTAAGATACCGTCGACAGACCGCAGCAGTATTGCATTTATTTGGTCCGGCGTAAAAGCAAAGATTGATTGTAATGACTGCCAAGCGCATACTCATGTGTAATGACGTGTTTTTGTGTGAGCAGGTATCCAATACATTGTAAAAAAAACTTATCATGTGTTTGTATTTGATTTTGTTGAATATGTTAACTTTTTCTGTGTTTGTGAAATGAGAGAGTTCTGTGTAACAGCTTGTGAAGTATTCGTTATACAATTCCGACTTCGTGCAGCAAGACATACTTNGAAATGAGAGAGTTCTGTGTAACAGCTTGTGAAGTATTCGTTATACAATTCCGACTTCGTGCAGCAAGACATACTTAATGGCTACAAAGGATACGCAATAGCAACATGTTTGCTTTGGATAAAGAATCAGTTGTAGGTAGGGGCAGTGATATTTCGCGAAAAGATTTCGAGACAAGATAGAGTCCAAAGCACTGTAGGGTCGTCCAGCTTCTTTGATTGGCTAAAAAATGTTCTGGCCCATGTTAACCATTTGTGCACGAATCACGAAGGTTCAGTGTAGCAGTTACTTAGTCCTGAGCGGCTCGGTCAAAGACGGACACGGAACCAGCAGCCAATGGAGGTATAACAACAGCTGAGGTGTATATATAGTATTGAAGTCTACTGTGTACTCCGATTTTTACGCGAAAAGTCACTGGCCCTACTTATAGGCTATTCACGGCAAAATGAGCATTTTTAAAGCCCTGTCCGCAGGGATAATAACAAAATTATATATACCTATATATGTATATAATTGTGGCCTCAATTGTTAAACTTTGAGAGCTATAAAATGCATACAATGTTTTTGTTAGTCACATAAAATTTTTTTATATTATATTTGGCGAAAGGGTACCAGTANCCGCAGGGATAATAACAAAATTATATATACCTATATATGTATATAATTGTGGCCTCAATTGTTAAACTTTGAGAGCTATAAAATGCATACAATGTTTTTGTTAGTCACATAAAATTTTTTTATATTATATTTGGCGAAAGGGTACCAGTAAATTAATAGGAACTTTTAAGCACGGCCTTGAAAAGTGCTCACTTTACCGGGGACAGCCTATAGCTAAAATAGGGCAAGTTTTCTTCTTCTTCTGAAGGAAACTACGCAGACCAGAATTACAATTTTCCGTTTTTTTGTTTTTTTTGTTTCAGGAATTATCTTCCCATTGACCACACTTAATATGTTGAAAGTAAACGTAAGCGAGCTTAGATAATTAGTTTTTACCATTTCTGGCAACAAAATCGTATCGCAGAACATATATTTAGCGTGGTACGCGTATACACACAACACACAAACAACGATTCCACAGGAAACATTTTACTACCAAGTCCTCTTGAGCGGCGGCCAAATCTCACTCCCTTTCTGAAGCAACAGAGCAAAGTGGAACTGGACTCGCATTCGGGAAGCCCGGGTTCAAACCCCGGTCCGGTCATCGCGAGCAGCTTGCTCCGTCTCTGAAGACCTCGCCGTCGACAAGTTAAAACCTCCGTATCTTCTCAAGCATTATTTCTGAGAAAAGAGCGTTAGAAAGAGTAAGCCGGGAAGCCAGTGATGGTGAAATGTGAAAGATGCAGATCAGGGACGGAATGCAAAGGCGGAGCAGAAGGGAGTGCCCCGAGAAAACCCGTAGGCCAACGGAAACGTCGACCGGGAACCGAGCCCGGTTCGCATTGAATTGCCAACAGTGATGAATGACTTGTCTTGCTATGCCATGTCGCCTGCAGACAGAATGTGGCGTGGAGTTTGGTAGCCTGTTCCGCAGTTAACAATTTCCGAATTTCAACATTGGAAAAGGCAGGAGTGGGGGAAGTTTTTCCAAACAGCACTATTAAAAAAATGTGGTTTGGTTTACTGGTTAGANATTGGAAAAGGCAGGAGTGGGGGAAGTTTTTCCAAACAGCACTATTAAAAAAATGTGGTTTGGTTTACTGGTTAGAACACTATCGATGTAAAAGTACTCTTCGAAGTGAACACTTTTTCAAACGGAGTTTCTATCCAGCTGGAATAAATTCAAGTTATGTTAACATAAAAAAAATAAAAGTGGGTGTGTTGGAAAACCAAACGTTTATAAATGCCCTCCGTGCGTGATTTCGCCTGTTCTATTTACGATGGGCGAGTTAATGATGTACATTTTTCTTGCTCGTGTTTCATTTATCGAGTCGCCCTGCGTGAATACAATGGCCATCGTTTGTGGCGGCTTCTACTTTGCTGTGCACAAGTTTTCTGCCAAGACTCGTGTCATTGATCGACCTTGTAGATAAAAAAAACCAACACTGCTTATGACGTATTAATACCAAGTCAGTTAAAAAATGTCGAACTACTGGCCGTAAACGAGGTTTAGGGAGGTAAGTACTATTGTATGTCGGGCAGGCCCCCAAAAAAAAACTCTGGACGGACCTAAATTCACAATAAAATTTTTCCTGGTTTGCAAATTACACGCTATCGCAAAAAAAATACACAAAAATAAATGAAAAAAATTGTTTTTATACTTAGTGTTTCAGAGGTCCGACCCTAAAACTAGCCAAAGGACAGTCACTTTTCTGAGCTGGCCTGATATTGCTATGTTCTTTAATGCATTGTACTAGCCCTTGTTGTTATGTTAGCTTCATTGTTTAACCCACTCAATGCAAGTGTCTAGGAACGTGGAAATGTTGCACATGAAGGATATTTATAGCCAATGCTGTGCACAGAGAGCAATCACTACCCAGCGTCTTAAGAGATTTCCCGTCGAGTAATCTGACTGGTGAAAGTTATCACTCCTCTCGTTTGTGATTGGCTGATGGTAATGTCTTTGAGCGTGCAGCACATTTACAACTGTTACGCAAGTGTTGGTAATGTTTTGTCTGTACTGCATTCTGCGAAGCTCAATGACCAGTGATCGTAACTGTGAGGAAATGATCTGCAAACAGTCATACTGGTCTAGGTCATAATAGGTGCATATAACTATAGTCAAAGATATAACCCACAGCTCATTGGCTGTCACAACGAAATAAGTGTTGTGTTAACTGAAGTACAGCACACATAATAAATAAACTTGTTTGCAACACCCGAAACCGTATATTAAAATGTGTCTGAAAGGGTCAAATGGACGTTCTAAACACTGAAACGGTGGTAAAATTGTTAAAAAGTGTTTTAAGGCACTGCATTTAGTTTAACCTGAAAAATGAAAGAAGAGGTAGGTACGGCCCTCCGGTGTTAGGGAATATAATATTCGTGGCTACGATCATGAAGAGGGCTGGAGCGGTGTGCTGAATAATGAAACAGATGGGAAGCCGTGAAAGCAGCGGCAGGCATGTACGAGGGACAACCAGGCGAGCTCGCAGTGCTCCTGGTGGCGGGCGACCGCACCGCAAACAGCGGGGTGGGTATTTCGGGCCTTCGCCGACAAACCACTCGCGTGCCATTTCCGGTAACCACGCTCCCCCTTCCCCCTCCTCAAGACCGACAGAACCCCGGACCGTGTCCCCCACGCACCAATTACTGGCCAGCAAACCGCGCGCGGCTGCGGCGGAGCAGGGAAATTAGTTTTGCCGCCGCCACAGTTGGCTGCACTGCTCGCGCACCGGATGCGGACGCAGATTCGGCGGGGGAACGGTTGGTTGACGCGCACCGTTCGGGGAAGAGCGAGAAGGGTGGTTAGGAGTTCGCCGCCGAACACTTGATGCAGAAGGGGCCGCGGTGGCTGAGCGGTTAGACTGCTCGCCATCCCGCCAAGGGGAACCGGGTTCAATCCCCGGTCGGGCCACTTCCGGATTTTCGCATGTGGGAATCGTGGCAAACGATGCCGCTGGTCGGCGGGTTTTCTCGGCGGTCACCCCCGTTTCCTCCGCCTTTGCATTCCGGCGCTGCTCCATTTTACCTCATTTCACACTCATGGGCTTTGAAGACGTCGTTGTTAAGAGCCACCCGAACCTCTGAACTCAACTCACAGCTTGATGCAGAAGAGGCGGGCGAACATGTTGTAGGCCTACTGTTGTTTCAATGAGAGGTACTGTCCTAAACCAAGGTTAACTCTACTCAGGTCAGGGACAAACAAGATTTCTTGTGGCAGAGTTTGACTAAGGGAAAATTTCCGCCGCTAGGTGCGCAGTGTTCCAAAAGGTAACATCTTATTTCAATTTTAAGCTACATGAATAATAAAAGAGAAATATTCTACTTAGTTACGAAATTATTTTATATTTGATTTATGATTATTGCCATTATCCTGTTTTTTTTTTTAACGTCGAAAATAGAGGAAAATAGTTTACACATGCGACACTAGAGCTTATCTAGTGGCGAAAATTTTCGCGTTGTCAAACATTTAACATTGATTTTTCCCAACCCGTAGAAGAAATAGCCTTAATTCGAACATCATTCGAACATGACCTAAGGGTGTTATGTGCTATAAATCGGAAACAGCTCTAAATCGGAAATCCAAACCAAAGAAAACGGCTGCACGGGAATTTGTGCAAAGAAACTGATCTGCATGCACTTGGCAATGCTTCATCCTGATTTACAGTTGTTTATAAAGCTCCCACTAACTTTCTCCAAGTTCCTCCTTTACGGTAGATGCTTATTCAAGAATGTTTGCAGTAAGCAGCATCCCACTGAATGAAATCACTCAGCCAGTCTCTCAGTGCATGAAATACGGGACGAGTAAACTGACTCGATGTTGCAAGTTAAAAGATACACTTTGGTGGGCGGAAGGGCACAGCAAGAGGTAATAATGATGCTATTCGCTTAACCCAACACTATCGAAAACATCTTGTAGATGGTTTGATAGTTGCAATTTTTTTTTATTCATCCCTCACAGGACTTACCAGGTATACCAACAACAATTTGTTACTGGAATCCTTACTGGTCATCTTCACGTGCACTTATAATGCATGCTGTCAAGTATTTTACTGCAGAGCGAATTTTTTTTATCATACTGTATTTTATTAAGGGCGTATGCTCATTTCTTACCACGCTAAAGAATCAAATGTCGTAGAGGTTTTAAAAAAGACACAATACCAAAAAAAAAAAAACTTTAGACAGATTCCGAAAGTAACGACATCTCTCACTAGGTTGAACTATTTTCATAAACGTTTTTGCCTAGATATAATTATAACAACAAGCCAAAAGTAAGGCAGTTTTTTTGGGACAAACTTGGAGAATAATTTAGTCAGTCAAACAAGTATATTTCAAATTAACGTTTCATGTAGTTCAAGCCATTACTACTCTTTGATTGCTGTGAACAAGTACCATTTTAATTAATGCACTTTAAACTTTGCAGTGGACAAAATATTGAATACTCTTTGTAGCACAATTCAATACAATAAATGTTAAACTTCAAAAAATATAGATAATNTGGGACAAACTTGGAGAATAATTTAGTCAGTCAAACAAGTATATTTCAAATTAACGTTTCATGTAGCTCAAGCCATTACTATTCTTTGATTGCTGTGAACAAGTACCATTTTAATTAATGCACTTTAAACTTTGCAGTGGACAAAATATTGAATACTCNTCTTTGATTGCTGTGAACAAGTACCATTTTAATTAATGCACTTTAAACTTTGCAGTGGACAAAATATTGAATACTCTTTGTAGCACAATTCAATACAATAAATGTTAAACTTCAAAAAATATAGATAATGAAACTTGAGATGTATTAATGAACGCAATATGTAATATTTCATTAATTAAAAAATCTAAGTCACAGCATGCACCAGTGGCCTTAATGGCGTATGTATGAAAGCTTGTAGAAAACACACGAGGCTACTGGTTCAAGCTATAGTCGTTTCAACTTAAGATGTACTCTACGTCCAGTGCGCGTTTCTATAACTATTTTTCATGAATTCATTTTTATTTCTTTCTGTTTATTAATGCCCCTGATTTATGGCAGTAAAAATATCGAGGTAAAGGTCCCATTTTATACATACACTGAAAAGCCAAAAAAACTGGTACACCTGCCTCATATTGTGTAGGGCCCCCCGAGCACGCAGAAGTGCCGCAAGATGACATGGCATGGACTCGACTAATGTCTGAAGGTATGCAGGAGGCAATTCACACCATGAATCCTGCAGGACAGTCCACAAATCCAATCTGCGCTAATTTGAGAAAGGGTTGCACGTCTGTCACGTTTAATGATTCTCGTCAGTCCTCGTTTGTCCCGTTCTTTAATTTTTTTTTTCGGCCGCAGCAATGTTGAAGATGTGATGTTTTACCAGATTCCCGANGTCGTTTGTCCCGTTCTTTAATTTTTTTTTTCGGCCGCAGCAATGTTGAAGATGTGATGTTTTACCAGATTCCCGATATTCACGGTACAATCGTGAGATGGTCGTCCAAATGTTATCGCTACCTCGGAGATGCCATGTCCCAACTCTCGTGCGCCGACTATAACACCACGTTCAAACTCACTTAAATCTTGATAACCTGCCATTGTAGCAGCAGTAACCGATCTAACTGCCGACCGCATATCGTTACTCTGATTGGTTCCATACCTCTGTTATTTCCATACGCATGTCTGTACCAATTTTTTGGGCTCTTCAGTGTAGATAGCTGGCAATTTTGCACCTTCATTCGGCAACACGCTAGCCTCCGCAATGGTCTGTGGGGTCGAACCTCGCTCAGGCTAGTTCTTCATTGGCTGTTGCTCCAGTTTATTGTCTCTCTCATGTAAGTTGGCGAGATGTTGACAGTCAGCGAGCGGCACTTGACGTATACGAAACAAATAAAGTGCCATTTACAAAATCCTGTATCAGCTGATGCACGATAAAACAAAAGTTAATATTAAGTTGACACCTGCCAACGCTGACGTTTGGACGTAGGTGTTGTAATCTGTTCTGTGGCGTGAGGCGCCAACACTTAATACTAGTCCTCAGTGATCGGGCGTAGGAATGCTTCGACACTGTTGTTTAATGGTTCAATTCACTAATGAATGAATACAGGATAATTCATATTTCACAAATCGAGGTTTTATTGTTGTATGAACATGTGAATTGATACATGAGCCCTTGAGACAACTCCCTCCCTTTTCTACGTATGCTCCGTACAATTCGCGNATGTCCGCCTTCCCATGCAAATTGTCGTCTTGTAGGGCCGATCTGGCGCCGTTACCTTCGTCACGGCTGTCAGGCCCTAAATCCTGATTGATGTCGTTCGCCTGCGAGCTTCGTTAGAGCGTGGTACGGACGAATAAAATATAGGGACGCCGCAGGCGTCAAAGTTGGCTATTCTGAGTGCACTGCCGACGCACATAGAACAAGCAAAAAATACGCGGTAAGAAAGACTTCCTAGATTAATCAATACATTTTATTTTACGAGGTCACAAAACAGTGGCTTTTAGTGTTACAAACAAAACTTCGTGATAAAGTAGTAATGTATTGGTGTTCAAAATGAAATGCACAATAAAAAGATCCGTATCCAAATGAAACACAACTTNTGATAAAGTAGTAATGTATTGGTGTTCAAAATGAAATGCACAATAAAAAGATCCGTATCCAAATGAAACACAACTTATAAACCTTTTTCACGTTGCTTTCCCACTCTCCATCCATGCTTTCCATACATGCTTGATATTAATTCCAAAAACATACAGAAATATTTTATAATATTGTTGAATCATTTTTTATAATAATTTGACGAAATATATTTTTAATTCGTGTCTTTCCGAGCCAGTGATAGAAGAAAAGTCAACTTTTAAAAAGACTGAATCAAGAGGTTGGCTAACGTGTTGCTACCTGTTGAGCAACGCAACGCAACGCAAATGGCTCACACCTCGCCATCTGTCCACTCTTTCTCGAAGTATTACCAGCCAGAAAAGAAAAGCTTTCATGTGTAATATATAACCAATTNTCGCCATCTGTCCACTCTTTCTCGAAGTATTACCAGCCAGAAAAGAAAAGCTTTCATGTGTAATATATAACCAATTTATGAACAGATACCAATAGTTTTTGTTTGCCGCGAGCTATGCAAAATATTTAAAGTGACATGTATTTTGTGTACAGCGATTTTGAGTACTAGTAATTTCTATTCGGCCGGTAATCGTTCGTCTACGTAAATTATATGTCATATTGTTCTCCCAAAAACCCATTTCCTTGTTTCCATGTTCTTACTATATTGTATTAATAAAACGAAGAAAGTGGGATGCGCGTGAATAGTTTTTAAGCAATTCTTACGTTATTCCACGTCACATATTTCCAACTCTAACTATTTAGTAACAGTAATAACAGAATTACTGATTTGCAATCAATATTCGTTGGTTAGTTGTTGGCGAATGAAAGTGCGTTGTCAATCAAGTTTCCCGAATTACTTTTAGTTCCAGTTATATTAGCTATGANAGTTGTTGGCGAATGAAAGTGCGTTGTCAATCAAGTTTCCCGAATTACTTTTAGTTCCAGTTATATTAGCTATGACTTCCAACGTGTGATAATAGCTACAACTACCGTCTCGCAAATGTTAACCCAAATTCACTGTCTCGGACAAATTAAAANAATAGCTACAACTACCGTCTCGCAAATGTTAACCCAAATTCACTGTCTCGGACAAATTAAAAAAGAGTTAGCAAATGTTAAATTTTTTGCAGGGTTTTCTATTTTTACTTTGATAGCCTACCAATTTTTTTAGACAGATGTCAGTCTATAAATACCTTAAAATTTGTTTAGTAATAAAGTACAATGGTAAGTGGATTAGCTGACAGCGTGTTGATAAGATATACAGCCTCTACTTAACGCACCAGCTGATGGCGAAAGGATACATAAACGAAAAATAAACATTTGGCGCTACTTTCGTCGAATTGTCAGAATCTCGCCAAGCGACACGATACAGAGCGCAACTGCAGACCGCGTAGCACTAGAATTGGCGCTTGATTTCCTTCCAGGTTTGTTACTGGTCGACAGTCGTCCGGGGCGTGCCTAATAATATCTGGTCCAATAGAAGCACGAACTGAATGGTTCTTGTTGTTAAAGTTTTAGCTTGTCGACAAATGAATCCGCGACAGAGCTCGGTCGCTNAAGCACGAACTGAATGGTTCTTGTTGTTAAAGTTTTAGCTTGTCGACAAATGAATCCGCGACAGAGCTCGGTCGCTAGTCATGTGTGTACAAAATGCACAGACGTCGACGACTTCTTCGAGAATGTAACTGTACTGCTCCAGCGACTACTGCTTTAAATGCCTCCTCCTTCGCTGATTCATTTCAACCGCATCTTCTCAATCTTTAATAAAACGTTAAGAATAACTATTGTATATGGTTAATTAAATGAAGCCGTTACCTCATCTCAGCCTCCCCACTTCCTTCTTTATATANAAGAATAACTATTGTATATGGTTAATTAAATGAAGCCGTTACCTCATCTCAGCCTCCCCACTTCCTTCTTTATATACGGCAATAAATATTCTTAGGTTGTTTTGAGTTGCACTGCGAACACTCGCTGGAATGTGCAAAATTTTTATTATTATTTTTAGAAATACACTACAGATTCCTTACCTAATAACCAGGCTCAAAGGATATAATTATTAATAACGATTTTTTAAATGTTACATTTTAATACGACACAAATAAAAATATTTGTAGCATACTAAACATAAATTTTTATATGATGGATTTGAAATAATATAAAAATAATATTTATATTTAAATGGAAGGATATACTTACTGTATATTAATTTCACAACCCACGAAAAATTAATGATTAACATTTAGCTTGCGAAAGTGCTAAGTGTAATATTTAATTATTGGCGAGCTACAAACAGGTTTTCAAAAATTTAAATAAATTATAATAAAATATATTATTTACTTATGAAAATATTTCAAACGCACTGTTTGGCATTAAGCCCGTGAACGACACAACCCCAAAATTGTGTAATCGACAGTAAACCAATATTCGCACTTTCTTAATGTTAAAGGGCAGTCGAGANACGACACAACCCCAAAATTGTGTAATCGACAGTAAACCAATATTCGCACTTTCTTAATGTTAAAGGGCAGTCGAGAGTAACCAATAGTTGCGATTTTTTTTTTCTTCTAGTTGCTGCTGTCATAATTTCATCACAGATTATATATGATGTCATTTCAACCAAATAAAAAAACTTACACTCGTTACTTCTGCAAAATCACGATGTTACTGGTCTTGAAGCGCTTCTAAGATAAAACGTCGAGAAACGGAGTAAATAAGTCGCAGAAATATTTTGTTGATTTGTTGAAAATGCGCTAATAATTTTTGGCGCAAATAAAAAATGTAGNGTAAATAAGTCGCAGAAATATTTTGTTGATTTGTTGAAAATGCGCTAATAATTTTTGGCGCAAATAAAAAATGTAGTCATCAACGACGCTTATCGCTCACTAAATCTGTGCGATAATATCACTTTGTACACTCTTAATCGTAAACAATGGATATCTACTGATTGCCAGTTGAAACTGCTCCACCCGGAATCAGTAGAAAAAGAAAACTACTAATCTCTTCAGTTAAAATAAATCCTCTAATTCAAACAGTAGAAAATCAGTTATTTATATTCGACTAACAAATAAGCAAAAGGATTAAAATACAGTGAATTATTGTCTGAAATAAATTAAGTACAATTATTTTCTCGCAAAATAAAATTATTAGATGTACAAAACAATTTTTGAAAGAAGTTGGAATGGAACCGCCGCTCATAATATAACAAACTCGCCTGTCTTCATTGGCTGTTGTCTTGCCAACTCTGCTACTTTGCAAATGTTATAATATTTCTCTCATTTTGCATAGTAACAGAAACAAACAATGGCGAACGGCTGTAAGTTTCGTATGGTGAAAGTACTTCATACTGTCGAAATATAGGCTTACACATATTCTGCGCACGAACATATCTTCGTAAGGTTTGAAAGTCAATCTACGTTAAGTTTAGTTCAGATTCTGTGCTTTAAAAGAAAAATATAGTTGTTTTAACGATGTTGTCGATGTTTTCTTATATCTGCCATTTTACAACGCAACGAGATTTTACAGAGTGAAACTGTAATTTTGAAGAGAACAGATTTACTTGTAATAATTATGCAAATTAGACAATGGAATGTAAGACCCAATTCAGTNCTGTAATTTTGAAGAGAACAGATTTACTTGTAATAATTATGCAAATTAGACAATGGAATGTAAGACCCAATTCAGTATTTTATCAAATTTGTCGATTCCTCATTTTTTTGATCTAGAAACTTGCAGAAAACAAAACTTTTGTCGGTGAAAATCCGCGTATCTTATTGATTCACCTCACATTCGAATTAGTGAAATTATTACTGATCAATCTGTCACTTGAAATAACAGTTTAAATCTGTAGTGAACATCGATAACCTCGTGCAATGAAACCGCTGTATTTATCTTTTAAAGCACCGAATCTGAACTAAACTTAACTTTGATTGACTTTCGAACGTTACAAATACATGTTCTTGAGCAGAATATGCATATATTTCGACAGAATAAAATACTTTCACATCAGGAAACTTACAGCAGTTTCCCATTATATTTTGTAGTGCAGTGCCCATAAGACGAACGTAATTTTGACGGTGGTACAGTAGGGTCCTGGCTATGGAGAACTGCGAAGGCTGTAGCATGCTTTACATTATGGGCCGAGGTTCGAACCCAACCACATACAAAAAGTATTTTGTGCATACAATATTTTTGTTTTGCGACAAAATAAATCGTACCTAACGTATGTCACACANACATACAAAAAGTATTTTGTGCATACAATATTTTTGTTTTGCGACAAAATAAATCGTACCTAACGTATGTCACACAAGCATGGAGGTTATATATTAATGAAATATAAATAACTAATTTTATACTTTTTGAATTAGTTAATTTATTTTAAGTGATTAGTGATACTTTTTCTATTCTAGAGATTCCGGATGAAGCAGTTTTAACTGGCAATCAGTAAAAATTAACAGATTCTTATTTAGAGTGTACTAACGTCCAAGCGAGGGCTTTAGATCCTCGTGGTTTCTACTCCTGCAAAAGACAACCGTCTGAAAATACTTAATATACCGACCTTATTCTTTTCGAAGCTAGCCACAAGCGGAAACAGGTTTCTTTCTTCCTTGTCAAGAGGTAATAAGTTTGGAAGTAATTTAACTTTTTTGACCTCTCTTTGCCGGCAATTGCGAAATTGGTTCTCAGTGGGAGAACAGATACTCTTGTGGGAGCACAGAAAAAGAACCATCTAATTGGGGCCACTTACTGACCTTTAGTTTGCCACAATGAAAGTCGACAGGAATGGAAATGCCTCACAAATATCCTTTGTGGAAGTTTCTCTTTTATATGGCATGGAGGCTAATCCAAGAATTCAATTAACTTTTAATACTAATAATAACCTACTTTTATCTCTGAGACAGTTAAGAAGAGGAGAAGTCCTGCACTGAGCTGTGAGCCTAAATCCTTACACTTTATAGATCAAGGAGCTTATGCATAACACACTAAGAATACATATTATATATATTCGTCCTTTCAGTTTCAAGAAAAGCATCAGAAATGACAAATCGAAATTAATTTTTCAGGAATAAATGGTTCAGATATGTAATCGTATTTCGCATCAAGATTTTCATAAGTCAAGTAAGTTTTTATCGCGATACACGCTATAGTAATTTTACATTGATATTATACAATCTACTAACGCCATACTCAATGCAAGGACTTTTGGTTAGAACTACTTTGTCTTACATAAAGTCCAACACAGACATCATCAGACACTGTAAATGCGATGCCAGCGCAAGAAAACGGTTAAACCGCTATGGTTATTAATAACTTTTGATAAGACTAGCCAATGTTCGACTAACATAAAAAGTGGCTTTTTTTAAACTATTACAGACATTTATATTATTGCACAATTTGTTAATATGCGAATAAGCAATATATATATATATATTTTTTTTTTATTGTCTTGCAACAAATATGAATTAAGTTAACTCTTTCAGAAAATATAATTAAAGTAATAAAAATGCATTTCTCAACATTAACAATATTATTGGTGTCATAGATGCAAACTCTGTTAATTTGTTATCGAAAAAAAAANAAATGCATTTCTCAACATTAACAATATTATTGGTGTCATAGATGCAAACTCTGTTAATTTGTTATCGAAAAAAAAAAATTCAAATAAAAAAAATCATTGCTCTTAAAAATTATCGGATTTATTAAAAAATCTTTAGTTTCGAATGCCACTGTTGGCGAAAATATGTTGAATGGTTCCTGAGAAATGTGTAAACATTTCCTGAATAAGAGTGGGTGTTTTATCTTGATCCGGCAAAAAATATTTTGAAATTAGCTTATTTACATTTCTCTTTAAAGTTTAGTTTCACATTTTTGACAATGTCGAAATGTNAGTGGGTGTTTTATCTTGATCCGGCAAAAAATATTTTGAAATTAGCTTATTTACATTTCTCTTTAAAGTTTAGTTTCACATTTTTGACAATGTCGAAATGTGAATACGGAAAGTTATGACATTATCGTTACCAGTTTGTGATAAACAGGTATATAAGTCAGAGTTTCTATATACGGGTATGAATGTANAAATGCATTTCTCAACATTAACAATATTATTGGTGTCATAGATGCAAACTCTGTTAATTTGTTATCGAAAAAAAAATTAAAATAAAAAAAATCATTGCTCTTAAAAATTATCGGATTTATTTAAAAATCTTTAGTTTCGAATGCCACTGTTGGCGAAAATATGTTGAATGGTTCCTGAGAAATGTGTAAACATTTCCTGAATAAGAATGGGTGTTTTATCTTGATCCGGCAAAAAATATTTTGAAATTAGCTTATTTACATTTCTCTTTAAAGTTTAGTTTCATATTTTTGACAATGTCGAAATGTGAATACGGAACGTTATGACATTATCGTTACCAGTTTGTGATAAACAGGTATATAAGTCAGAGTTTCTATATACGGGTATGAATGTANCGTTATGACATTATCGTTACCAGTTTGTGATAAACAGGTATATAAGTCAGAGTTTCTATATACGGGTATGAATGTATGCATGTTTGTTCTATATACAATTCTACCCCATTCGACGGGTTTGGACAACATCTGGCAGTAGTACTCTACTTGGCATACTGTGCAAGCCAAGATGGGCTCCTGCCCTCCCTTGCAACGGAAACTGCCTTCTTACGCCCAGGCAACGCCGGCCGGGTAGTTCAGCTAGTACAATATAAAAACCCATANCTGCCTTCTTACGCCCAGGCAACGCCGGCCGGGTAGTTCAGCTAGTACAATATAAAAACCCATAGTTTTGGATTACGCAGTCTTTTCATATATCAGGTAAAGAGAGTTACAACTTGAAGGATTCTTGTTCTCACCCGGCTAAAAATTCTGACGCACAAAGTTCTCCTGGTTCCAGAAATACACAAGTTTACCTACAAACAACAACGAAACGTGGGCATTTATAAAACCACAGCCCCATGTTGCTATGAAAATTAGGTATTGTTTTCTTCACTTGGTACTGCTTGCTCTATACAAAATGGCTGATTGACTAAAATGAATTGAAGGCGAAATTAAATTGTTTACATTTAATTGGATGCTTAAAAAATCCCGGGGCATTTGTACCTTGACAGGGTAAATAACATTCAAGCATACCTGTAACTTCAGATATAGCATCATTTTCATGTTCCAAGATTTTGTAACCACTCGTCTGGTTAGCAGTTAACACTTAACGTAAGTAATTTCCTGCAACTTATGTTTGAAAACAGAAACCAGAGTAACACACAAAGAAAAAAAATTGAAAAATTATTAAAATTGGGGTGATACATTAAAATGTACAAACTAAGCGAGTTCCGGGACAAAACCAATATATTATTAATGTTCTCGCTGTGCTGAAAGTGCGCGACCACCGGTGAGAAGAGTTTCATACGTGACTGGGCGACATTTGTGCATCTTTCTGTGTTCATTTGCTGCAATTCCGTCCTGTTTTCTCCATACTGCACGATGCTGGCAAAGAATCACTTTGTTATGCTCAACAATGCTGGTCACCAGAAAAGTAATTATTTAATATTCTACTAAATACTATTCAACTTGTTTCTTTTAAGTACTCTTTCCTCGCATACAAATTTTCAAAATCGCATAGATTTTGCATCATTACATGTCAAAATCGCCATTATATTGTTTATGATACCTACAAATAAAATAAACTAAAAATTTAGGGAAATTTAACAAGGGTTACTAAAAGGTCATGCCTTAAAGCATTTTAAATTATTTTAAGAAAAATATGTTATAAAAATTATGGACTGCTGCAAATTAAAAATATATAAACATTTACTTATTTTAAACAACTTTTATAAAGTGCGAAAACATTTCATAGAATTATTAAAAGAATTTTTGAAGTAACTCGTGGTATTTTATTTAAAACTGAATAAACTCATTTTGATAAATCAGTTGGCTTTTATTATTTTACATCACAAAAAAACTAAACCTGTGATTTTGACACCCCAGAATGCATAAAAATAAGCGTTATGAAATTTTTTTTAATGCGAGGAACGAATACTTGCAAATAATGTATACAATTTGAACAATATTTCGTACAGGCATAAAGTAATGCATTTGATGGAGATAAGTAACTACCCTGACAGTCTAAATGCTGTATTGTGTACACCACTCTAGCCGCCTACGTGTGGGAGTGTACACCTGCCTGCACACAAATGTCAACCTCTGACTACACGGATAGTCNACCACTCTAGCCGCCTACGTGTGGGAGTGTACACCTGCCTGCACACAAATGTCAACCTCTGACTACACGGATAGTCAACACTGTGCCAGGAAACTATGGCCACAGCTACTGTGGATACACCTGCAGCCGAGGGCTTTCATTCCTTCACGAAGGGACGGTGGTACAGAGAAGGAGGGGACCTNACCACTCTAGCCGCCTACGTGTGGGAGTGTACACCTGCCTGCACACAAATGTCAACCTCTGACTACACGGATAGTCTAACTATGGCCACAGTTACTGTGGATACACCTGCAGCCGAGGGCTTTCATTCCTTCACGAAGGGACGGTGGTACAGAGAAGGAGGGGACCTCGTTGTTTTAACATTTATTCCGCACTGAGAGAAAGGTTTGTTCCAGTCAACAAAATGCTTCTTTGTATAGGGCCAAATGTATATTTAGTTGTCCAAACAAGTAATTTTGTTGAGTAAACTAAACTCAAAAGGCAAGGCTATTAATTTTGTTCATTCAACAAAATACACATTTGGTGAACAAAAACCTCTGTGTCGAGCCAAACGAAATTAGAAAGTCAACAAAATATTTAATTGAATTAACCGCGTATATTTTCTTGTCCACACGTTTGATCGTGCTAGTTCGAAAACACAGCTTGAGAGTTTATTTGTATTTNACATTTATTCCGCACTGAGAGAAAGGTTTGTTCCAGTCAACAAAATGCTTCTTTGTATAGGGCCAAATGTATATTTTGTTGAGTAAACTAAACTCAAAAGGCAAGACTATTAATTTTGTTCATTTGACAAAATACACATTTGAGTGAACAAAAACCTCTGTGTCGAGCCAAACGAAATTAGAAAGTCAACAAAATATTTAATTGAATCAACCGCGTATATTTTCTTGTCCACACGTTTGATCGTGCTAGTTCGAAAACACAGCTTGAGAGTTTATTTGTATTTNCAACCGCGTATATTTTCTTGTCCACACGTTTGATCGTGCTAGTTCGAAAACACAGCTTGAGAGTTTATTTGTATTTTTTTTGTGACAATTAAGATAGTAGCAGGACTTGTTACTGCATTTGTTGACATTTAATAAAACCATCTCAACAGTAAATTAGAAAGTGAAGCTGTAAGACATAAAACAAACACTTGCGAACATTGTCGAGTACTTGCATTGTGTGTGCTCTAATCACTCGAGCACGTTCTAGGTTCGAGTCTCGATCGAGAATGGAGTTTATTTTATACTAACCGAAACTGCTTACCGTACGTAGAGTCAAACTAATTTAAAGCCGTAATAATCAAGTCTTTGATTAGGGCTACCAAATAAGAACAACAAAATAATTTGGTTTTGAAAAAAAAAAAAACATTTCAGTGTCCCTATACGAACAATTTACTTGGTTGCGTCAAAAAATAAATAAAACCATTTGATTCAACAAAAGCTTAATGTCAGTGCGGCCGCGCAGTTGAGCAGTGATCTTGCCAGGACAGCGCAAGGACATGAGGACAGCACGATCCAACAGACGCGTGAGGAGCATGTCCTTCCTGGACCCAGCTCTGGACCGCAGCATCCTCCCCGCTCACAGGATGCTGCATAGGCGTGAGTGACCAGGAGAAACCACACTTCCTGGTTGCTTCCCTGCACCAAACACGAAGGTCACTGGCCTTCGTCTTCCGTCCCGTGTCTCCTGCATTAGCCTGAGAATTGCCGTACGCNTGCACCAAACACGAAGGTCACTGGCCTTCGTCTTCCGTCCCGTGTCTCCTGCATTAGCCTGAGAATTGCCGTACGCGAAGACTTTGATTGCGGCACATATCTATAGTCTATTCGCGGTTTCTTCAAGCTTATTGAATTAACCTTTGAAAAATCACTCCATGTATAAGGTGTTAAGTTGTCTCCTGAACATGCGATGTATCACAACCGTTATATACTCGTGTTAACATAAAATTACCTAATTGTTAGTCAAATAGAAAATTTACTTATATTTTATATTTAAATTAAAATATTTAATTTATAATTAATGTGCATGAAACAGAGAGAAAATAATTTAGTTGGTAATGCTTAGTTAGAAATAGTTCTTATGCAAAATATTATTACACTGGCGTAATTTCCAAGACCTAGTTAAGCTTTGACTGCATAACCGGAGTGTAAGTAACTTCAGCAGGCCTTCAGGAAAGTTCGACATAGTGATCTGTAACCATGAATTTTTTTTTCTACATATTATAGAACACGTTTTTATACGCTGGAAACGACATCACACATCAAAAGATGATGAAGTCCGTTCGCGGTTACTTCCCACAAATTTGAAGCACTGCTAAAGTTGTACTTCCAGGATATTCCTCCGCCTCGTGCAAACAAAGCATAACTACTGATAGGGACAACGCACCGCATTCATGCGCGCTCACTATAATAATATTTTGCATAACAACTATTTCTTACTAGGCATTACCAACACACCCATTTTCTTAATGTGTTTGTTCATATTAAATACAATTGACATATTATCATCTTTATATAATATAAAAGTACAATTTTTATTAAATTAAAATATGATAGTTTGTGTATACACAGAAGTATTAAAGGTTTTTGGTACATAGCATATAAAGAACACAAACAATCACGTCTTGCAAGGGATGATTTTTGAAAGGTTTGATTTAAAAATGTGTGTTCAATAGAGAGAATTGGGCAGTTCTCAGCAACGAGGTCACGAGAGTCGATGAGGGTCAAATGAGGTGAGAACGGAGTAGCGCTGAAATGCAATGACGGGGGAAACGGGAGATCCTCAAGAAAACCCGGCGACCAGCGGCATCGTCCG
>NQII01000682.1:240126-274594 GCA_002778355.1 Clitarchus hookeri | reverse complement strand
CCACACACACACAGTCACACTCCACATGCCCTTCCACCCGCAGTCCTCACATCACCTCGTCCTCAGTTCTCATCACGTTCACGGGGGGCGGCGGTGCTGTAGTGGTTAGGCTACTCGCATCTCACCTGGGCGAAGTGGGCTCGATTCCCGGCGGGGTTTATCCCGGATTTTCGCACGTGGAAATAGTGCCGGACTATGCCGCTGGTCGGCGGGTTTTCTCAGGGATCTCCAGTTTTCCCCCACTCTTGCATTCCGGCGCGGCACCTCACTCGCGATGTTAAATCTCCAATCATCTCTCTTATAACTCGTTTAATAACGTTTTTAATGTCGTACTTTTCCAGACAATTGTTTGACATCGCTACGAAATTGTTATATATATATATATATATCTAATAGTTAAAAGGAAAAATTGACTTACTGAATAACATATTAACGCCCTAGAAACATGAAATATGGAGAAAACACATATTTATTTAGGTATACTTTAAAGAGGGATTTTTCAAAATTAGACACCTTCAGGGGCGAAATTAGGGTTCAACGTTTGCATGAGGAAAAAAATACACAGCCACGAGAATTCGAATATTGTTCTACTTGCATTTAATTGCACTATTTATTTTATATTATGCATTTAATTATAAAAATTTACTTACTGCTTAAAAAATTTTGTAACGAAAACAGGAATTGGACGCGGACAAAGTGGCGGGCAGAAGCTAGTATGCTGTAAATGCAAGTGCAGTGGCTTGAAGGGCCTTAAGGAGGCTGGCACGAACCGGCGCTCGACGCCCGGGAGACAGATGGCGCTGGGGTGGCAGGACCCGGCGTGCGTCACAAATTACCCCGGGGGACGCTAACGAGTCGCGCGTCGCGACGCCTATAATGAGGCGGCTCCAGCCCGACATTGTCGCCTCGCTTCCCGCCCCTCATTAAAATTCGCCCGTGTTTCCGGCCAGCCCCTGCCCCCCTTCCCCATTCACTTACACCCCTTCCCCTGCGGCCGGCGCCAACGACATATTACTCGCATTTTCATCACCACACATTTTTTAGTAGACTTGTAGTTAACTCGAATGAGAATCTACAGCACGCGTCTACACTCTGAAATAGTGCTCGCATTTCCACAAGTGATTCTTTGGTAAAAACTGGTCACGGTAAAGTAAGCATTTTTGAAATCAACTTTTGAAAATGAATGCCATGCCTGCCTGCATACACTTTGACGAGAACACTGGCTGGCTTGCGCACAGTCAAGTTGGCAACGACGGATGGAAAGCAGTTCCACGTCTTAACGTTCAATTAAAAATAATAGGTCACTTTTTGGGAATACCGAATATTATTTATTTTGCTTTCTGTTTTTTAATGCATTCAAATTTGTAAAATATTTACGTTTGTAATAATTTTATCTTTACTAGATAGAAGCGTGACTAAACTTATGAGCCCATGGCACTCGTACATACGGCGGAAGAAAACACAATGTGCATGCAAGTAGATCTCATGCAGGGCTTTCAAAAGAACTCAGTTTACCGTGAACTACATAGATGTCAACGATATTNTGCATGCAAGTAGATCTCATGCAGGGCTTTCAAAAGAACTCAGTTTACCGTGAACTACATAGATGTCAACGATATTATTATAACACTACAAATAAATTAAATTAAAAAAAACCTTGGTATTGAATGTGTTATTGTAATGTTAAATTTTAAAAAGCATCTTTATAATAAACATTGAGTTAACTAAAAAAAAAAATGGTATGTTTCCTACAATAACCCGTTTTAAATATACACGTTAAAAATATCTGTACTTGTTACAAAAATTCTTTGACCACTAAATGGCAAGGATTTTCTGGTAACTTTACGTCTGAAACGTTGTGTATTTACAACAGATTATTTTATAATGCATACAAAATTGTTTATGTAGCTCAATGTTTATAATAAACTTCAAGTATACAGCACTTGCTTGTTGAAAGTCAAGAATAATTCAACACATTCTACATTTATATTTAGTGAAATATACTGTGATTTATTTCTAGTGTTACAAAAATATATTTGGTAGCTAGTTTCGAAATAATTCCCTGTACTAATACAAAATAATTTACAGTGTTCAATATTTCATCTGTAGAGTCACAGGCAACTCGTTCCGAAAGAATTTTTCTCTTCCCTTATTGGCTGGCATGCATGTATGAAGCTACTATCCTACTTTATAGAGCCAATGAGGACTCTCATACTATAAAGCGCAACGTTTGTGATCGGATTGTGACAGGCTGGACTTCAAGCTTCTTCTGCTGTATTGTTATGATAGTACCTCAGTTCTGTAAGAGACTCCCTGTGTGACTATGAGCCAGTACTAAACAGAAACACCAGTGCCTTCAAGTCATGCACTTCTCAGTACGAAGAATTCCCAGTGTGGGTGCAGTCAATAAACGAATGACGGTAGCTCGATCATATAGAGGACTCCAAAACCTAACCTGTGGCAAAGACACTTCTTGAGATAGTCGGTACATTGCCAATAGATTTACTGGTGCATCAGCTACACGTCTTCTGTAACCATTCTATTTATAGCACAGGATAGGCACATAATTGGGACACATGATTTTCGCGAGAAGATTTCACGACCAGTTGTAATTCACAACACTTTAGCTCAGGTACAATTTCGTGACTGGAAGGTTTCCGTTTGACTTATCTTAGGTATCTGCGTGCGAATCACAGACGTACAGTACTGAAGTTACCTAACTCTGATTCGCCAGCCGAGTAGGAAAATGTCCTCTCACAAAGACACACCGCCAATAAGGAAAATAAAACTGCTGGGAAGTCTGTAGGGTGTTGAAATCCAGCAGGAGCGGAAATATTTTTTCGCGAAACTCGGGTGTCCCTACGTATAACCTAAAATATTTTTCTTCTTCATCAAAGCAAAGAAAATTTCAATAACCTACCAAGCTTATGTGCGTAATAAAATGAACAAAATTACGTTTATACGTGCAATTTACGTACACAAACACATGTGCTCTCACCAAGCTAAATTGAAAGTTGAGCAAAGAAAACGCTATTCACGATAAAGTAAGTAATTTCGAGTTGAACCGTTGGAAGAAATTCACTGATCGTAAATACATATATACTGTTCCACACTGGCATCCCCGGTTCTTGGTTAAGTTCACAGCGAGTTGATAACAAATATTTCTTAAAACTTGATGTTGTATTTCGACGGTGATGTTAAAATTCATAGCGAATGAAACTATAGTGGCGCCGGCTTAATAACGGACGGACTTGGTTCCGCCTACCCGAGTGAAAGAGAGAGACAGAACGACTTGCAAAGCACCAACCACAGGCAGTGGGCAGGCGGGCAGGCACTCCCTCCCCCTGCCGTACCACCGTCGTACAATTGTTTCTTCTCCCGGGGAGAAGTGGCCCGACATTGGCAGAGCTCTCGAGTCCTTAGTTACAGCGGTGTCACTATAGTATTTCTTATTTTATAATCAACACAGTATCTGTATATTAGAAACCCATATAGTCATAACAATCTCACGGTTCTATTTGCGCGACGCATTAATATAGTGATAAGTCCCGTAGTCATGATCACATTACATATGACTAGGGATAGGAGAATTTCGCGAATTCATTTTAGCACAATATAGACTTGAAGCACATGTGTATCTCTGCTACGTTTCCAACTGTACCGCGGTTTATTTGAAACGGCCGTGACAGCAAACCCCAGTAATGCAAATCTGATATCGACCAATGCATAGAGATGGTGATTTCTCGCAAGTATATTTTGCTGTAGGCAAGTCTCGAAACCTCTATAGTCTATTTGCGGCTTCTTCACATTTTTTGAATAAAACCTTTGAAAAATCACACCGTGTGTGACGTATTTAGTTATTTTCTAAATATGCATCACAAGCGTTTTATGCCTCTGTTAACATAAATGCATCTTATTTTTGGTTAAATTTAAGTTTTACAAATATTTTGTTTATAAATTATAATANAAATGCATCTTATTTTTGGTTAAATTTAAGTTTTACAAATATTTTGTTTATAAATTATAATATTTAATTTATAATGCACATGTATAAAACAGTGAGAAAACATGTGTGTTGGTAGCATCTAGTAAGAAATAGTTTTCATGCAAAACATTATCACAACTGAGTGCGCACGAATTCGGTGCGTTGTCCTTTGGTGTCATTTTCTAGACTCATTTAAGCTTAGTTTGCACGAGGAGGAGGAATATCCTGGAAGTAGAACTTTAGAAGGTCTTCAGAAAAGTGTGAAGTAACCGTGAATGGATTATATAATGTATAAATACCTACATGAGTAGATGAAATATTGGCATTTTTTTTAGAAAGCGAGCCATCTACGTTAAGTGTGCGAATAACTTAGATCTCGCTGGGACAGTCAAGCAAGTACGTCACATGTACTGTAGCCAGTGTAAACATAAACGTGGTAGACATGTGTATAGGACGTTGAAACCTAACATGCCTGCTGTCTGAAGTTTTCGCAATAAGTCACCATCTCTAACAACAGGTATTCAGTTTTACTTATTGACATCATTATATGCATGTCTCTTACTATCCCGCTGAGATGCTGTTCAGGTGGAAACATAATAAACTTTTAATAGCAGTATTTTTGTATTAATTATATAGAAGCAGTGTTTACGCGGAGTTCCTAAAGACATAGTAGCAGGTAAGCACACCTCATTTTCGTGAATACAGTTCCACGCATACTAAGCTTCATCTACCTTCTCACTTGCAAACATGGCATTTAAAAATTTTCCATTNCGTGAATACAGTTCCACGCATACTAAGCTTCATCTACCTTCTCACTTGCAAACATGGCATTTAAAAATTTTCCATTTACAGGGCAAAATCAGCTGACAGAACGTAATAAAAAAATGAAGTAACGAAAATTAATTTCGAAAACGATAGCACCCAAAAATATTTTCCACGATTTGAAATTACCTTTTGTAACTAATACATTCAATAAAACANCCAAAAATATTTTCCACGATTTGAAATTACCTTTTGTAACTAATACATTCAATAAAACCCCTTAAAACGTTATAAAGCATTTTAAAGGTGTTATTTAATATACTGACACAACATTCCTAAAGGAGTTATAAATAATGGACGTTTATTAAAGTTTTCCTTTTTTTAATACTTATACATACACTTCAACTCACTTTTATTATTTTTAAATTTCTACGTTTAAATAAAATATTCACGTATTCATAAATATTGTATGGATAAACTGCCTGCAAAGTTAAAAAAAATTGCACCAACTTGAAAAAATAGGTGTGTGTGTGTGTATATATATATACACACCTATTTATATATATATAACATTATTTTTTTACATTTTGAAGATTTAGATATGCAATGCTGGTAAATCAAATCTTTCGTGTCTTATATAACTATTTTAAATCAGATTCCCTGAGACACAATTCTGGCTGGAAAATATAGAGTGTAAAAAACTGAATTTTTTTTTATGTAAGAATATTAAGTAAATTATAAATGTAAACAACGTATATAATAACGAATAGTGTTAAGTTTACTCTGTTTTATTTTATCGTGAACGTAGTTTCTATTGCTAAAATACGTGCGAGTTAATTTTGTTACGAAAACACAGTGTGTACAGACATACGTTATTTTTTTTGCGTAAATTTAGTGTTAAATGTTTTAAATCTATCACAATACAGCCTAAACAAAATCGAGAACTTCATTATTAATCACTGAAGTTACCATTCCGTATATATAGACAGCAACCAATGAACACGTGAGAAATAAAAGTCTCTGAGAGCAGGATGTCTTCACGACCCTAGCATGGATCACTGAAGAATCCCCTCAAACACTCTCAAACACTGCGTGAACATTACAAACTATGACAGTTCTCGTGGGAAACAGACCAGCATTGTCAAGAGTTTCATTTTTTTTAATTTGTTTTTTTATAGTAACTCTTTACAACAACGCTTAAACAACGTTGTTGGAAAATCACCCATGTAAACAACAATAAATAAATGGAAAACATTAAAGTGATTTTTTTTTATTTCATCGTTGCATCATGTTTGACGGTAGTGACTGTCCATTTCAATTGCCGTTGCATGCATACTAGTCTGCATCAGAGCTACTATAGACTAGAGAGCTGAATGGACGGGACTAGCAGCGAGCTGAATGGACGGGACTAGCAGCGAGAAGGCGTGACCCTTCGCCTTCACATTAAATACTCAGAGTTGCAAGGAGACCCCAGCAGTGCGCCAGCGAGGGCGTGTTCCGAAACTCACTGCAGCTCGCTGGAAATAGACTCGACAGTAGACAGTCGGCACTCTGCTCAGTGTCTCGACCAGCTCTCTTGTCTACACTGCCGTTTGTCTGCGTCCAGGCAACTGCTTCCCGTCGAATATATACACTTTACAAACTGCTTAGGGCGTATCAGAGCTCGTGAGGGATGGAGGACCTAATGAAATGCAAGAACTAAGTTAACTTCATAATTTACTTATAATAGTATCAAATACCTGCTTCTGTTATTTACAAAATACAAATGCCTCTCCTTACTACTTACTATTTTTTATCAACGAGTGCAATTTTTAGGACCACCTGCTTTTCGTGAAAAGATACCACGACTTGTACTCCAAAACACGTTATTCAGAACCAATATTGCCGATGGATGATTTTAACTCACACGCATCTTAGGTGTCTNGTTGTACTCCAAAACACGTTATTCAGAACCAATATTGCCGATGGATGATTTTAACTCACACGCATCTTAGGTGTCTGCCAGCCAATCACGGACGTTCAATGTCAGGATAACTTTATCCTGATTAGCCCAGGCGCTGCGGTGTATGAGCGGTTAGCCCGCTCGCCTCCCACCAAGGCAAACCGGGTTCAATCCTCGGCCGGGTCACCGCCGGATTTTCGCATGTGGGAATCGTGCCGGACGATGCCGCTGGTCGGCGGGTTTTCTCCTCGGGGATCTCCCGTTTTCACCTCTCTTTCATTACGGTGCCGCTCCATACTCACCTCAATCACGCTTATCGGCTCTCAAGACCTCGCTGTCAAAGAGCGGTCCAAATCTCTTCACTCGCCCGCTCTGATCCGCCCAGTCGTGCAAAAAAAAACCTTCTCACACAGACACGCAGCCCATAGATAAAGGAAATTTGCAAGCTTGCAAGTAAGAAGTCAAGCCTTCGCATAAATCTTTTCGCGACAAATACGTAGCCCCTACTCATTAGCAACACACTCTGTATACGATCAAAATGTCCACTGCCATACGTTTACATCGTTCAAATATCCGTAATTTACGAAAAAAANACACACTCTGTATACGATCAAAATGTCCACTGCCATACGTTTACATCGTTCAAATATCCGTAATTTACGAAAAAAAAGTCCCACTTTTCTAGAGTTCAGTCGGCCAATCTGAGCCTCTGCTCTACAGAAAGATTCACACTGCACTTCCTGATCACTGCGTCGTCGCCTGTAATCTTCCGTNCAATCTGAGCCTCTGCTCTACAGAAAGATTCACACTGCACTTCCTGATCACTGCGTCGTCGCCTGTAATCTTCCGTCGTCGTCCACGCCCTGGCCATTCAAGACTACAGACACAGAGGTACGGCGCGGCGTGTATAGAAGAGATGAATTGGACTAGAAGTTTCTTCCCACCGCGAGTCGCGCCGAGGGAGGTGACGGCCAGAAAATTCACACAATGGCTCCCAAATCGTTTACTCTTCCAGCGCGCAGAAGTGAAGTCAGAAATTTAAAGTGACTGGCACATACTTGCTAATGATAAGCTTGCAGACGGCCTGAATTACGTTGGCATCTTTTACATCAAACTTGTGACTTGCTTATAGCCTGGAGGCTACGGTTAGTTCGATCCAAGTTACATAAAAAGTTGCTGGTTTACGCAACAAGCTTTATGCAAGATTACAGGCTTGTCATCACAAGCTTGTGTCAAACTGTAATCAAGACGATCATGCATTGAGGGATGTATCTGTCCGCCATTTGTATGAATGCACAATGGAACGGACGTACAGTCCATACAGAACTTCTTGGTCTTTCAAGGTCAGTCAATCTGCCACGCTCATCCAACAACTAGGTGTTGTTGTCTCATCATAGCCAAGAAGTTCCGCACAAAATATGTTCTGATCAAACAAGCCTAAAATAATTGCTTCCTTTACACTATTACCATTACGTTCATATAACGAATTTTCAGTAACCTCTTTACCTTAATATGTACTGTTAGTAATTTACGAAGACTTCTGTTGATCTGATGGCAACATTACAGAATGAAATCAAGTCCAACATCTATTTTCAAAGTAGTCAATGAAACTTTAATAATCTACAGTTATTTTTACTGAAACCTGATTATCGCTNTCCAACATCTATTTTCAAAGTAGTCAATGAAACTTTAATAATCTACAGTTATTTTTACTGAAACCTGATTATCGCTGAGAGAATTTCTTTCATATTGTATTTGAAAACACTTATCTGACTTAAGACGCGCTTCTATGATTGAATGGGTTCGACCCACTGCGTGTCTTAGGTACAGGCCCGCGAATCACAGACGATCAGTGCCGAAGTAACCTAGTTATGAACGGCTTAGTCAAATATAGTGAAGTTCAAATGNCCCGCGAATCACAGACGATCAGTGCCGAAGTAACCTAGTTATGAACGGCTTAGTCAAATATAGTGAAGTTCAAATGAGAAAATAATCTTAATGCAGCTTTTGGAAAGGGGGGGGGTGTAGGTGAGGGCTCTCTCGAACGCTCGCCGCTGGAGGGAGGGTAATCACGTGACACTGCTGGCGCTATACACACCAAACTGATAACATCGCTTTCTAAAAGAGCGATGTTGAGCGATGTTGAATACGGCGCTGCGAGACTTACGGTTTTTTTTCTCGACAGGTAATATGTAAACACGGAGCAGCTATCGCCCAGCCGTTCTCGACCGCTGTCACTACTGAACCGAACAACCACACCCCTTCGTGCAGCGGCAATGAAATCTCCCGACTCGCCCGACGTGTTTTCGTCTTCTGCGCATTATTTCCTCGTTTGGATGTCACTATAGCACATGTCTTCACACGAAGACATGCGGCCGACAACCAAAAATAAAACTGCAAGTGCATGCACAGGAAGTTGCAGTCTATCTTGCGCGGAAGAGTTTTTGCGAAAGTCAAGTGCCTGCAGTTATTTTTGCGCTGCCAAACTGCACGTCGCGCGCTGTAAAGTTTTCCTCCACACAGCCCGCCTCTTCGTTTTTTGAGAAGTTGGGTGCTGGGTTAATAATAGTGAGGCGGTCACCGGCAGAGGCAGTTTCGTATTCCGGAGGGAGGCGAGTTTATTACGCACGCGCTGCACGTGTGACGTAAGGAGTCCCGTGGCGAGCATGCAACTGCCTTGCGTTGCAGCGAGACGAGCCTCCACTGTGGAAGGCAGACTGTGTGCCGCGTGGCGATGGAGGCGTGTCACTTCCGACACCTCACACGCGCTACTTCCGGCGATGAGATCTGCGATGGTCGTTATGCTTCCGTCCAACTGAAGCATATGTAATACACACCGACATGCCAAATGCTATACGCTGGCAGTATGTGAAGGTAATAGTCGGTGGTGCCACCGTACCTAGACGTCTTGGAAGTGCCCAGACCTGCATCAGCTGTGCTCTGACATGGCGTGAGTGAGTGTGTGCTGGTCATGGCATTGCACTGCAGCCCTTCCTTCGTGGACTTCATGTATCCCCACAATTATAGGATAATTCAGCAGGATAATGCGCCGTGTCACTGGTCCAAGTTGTCCGTAACTGGTTCGAGGAGCATTCTGGAGAGTTTCAGGGGCATATAGTTTGCCTGATATGAGGTGTGTATGATAAATGTTATTTACAGATGAATTGGTATTGTTATAAAGTTATCAGTGAAATAACACCACGAAGCCATAAAATGTCCTAGTCGCCCTCCCGTAGAAAAATACACTGCTTCGTAGTTCAAATGTGACTTTACGCTGTTCACGATTGACTGAGCCATTTTGGAACCCCTGCTTACAATATACTTAGGGACCCCTGATTTTCGCGAAAATAATTCACTACTAGGTGTATTTCACGACACTTTGACTCATATCTACTTTCGTGTTTGGATGGTTTCTGTGTTTCGCGTCTATGGTGTCCACACGCGAATCATAGACGTACAATATTGAAGTTACCAAACTCTGATTGGCCAGTCAGGTAGAAAAAAGTCTTCTCACAAAGACACGCCACCAATAAGCAAAATAAAACTGCTGGAACGTCCGTACGGTATAAAATCTAGCACTTGCGGAAATCCTTTCCTAGGTACACTTCCCTTCTCGTTTTGTATCTCTTTGATGTGTGTAGAATAATTTCGCGTTGTAAACTTCGTGTAGACTAGACTCCACTGTCCTATTTATTTTCGTGCCTCAGCTTTGTGTTCATTGGCTGATACCCCAGCGTGCAGCCAGTTTTACCGCAGGTGGCACGGGATTCGGTACGTCTTTCTTGCAGGTCTGTTATTGGCTCAAGGCTCATCTGGGCATGTCTTATAAACTGCGAACCAGTCACAAACGTAGTGAAGATACAAGTGTGCTTTAGGTCTAGCTTGTTCTAACATGAATTCACGAAATTTTCCTATCCCTATATTCTTTGTAATATTATCATGGCTACGAACCTGATCATTTTATTAATGAGCCACCTAAATATAACCGTCAAATTGCTATGAATATACGTATTAACAATGTTGAAATTTACATTATACTGATTATATAACAATAAACACTAATTGTGGTAGTTATAATTTTAACATTATCGCCGCAGCACAACATGAAGTCTAAGAAATAAATGTTATTAATTCGCTGCCAAATTAACCAAAAGACTGCGTGCCCATGTGTGACAGCATATAGCCCATGTAGTTACGATCAGTAATTTTTCTTTTCAAAGGTTCATTTCAAAAGTAGTCACAATATTGTGAACAGTGTCTTCTATGCTCGACTCTCAAATGACGACGGTGAGAGCACATGTCTGTGTCCATTACAGTGCAACTATGGTTTTTTTTCGCTTTACCACACACACACACACGAGCTTGCTGGGCTGCCGAAGTGTTCTTTGCTTTAGGGGAGACGAAAAGTATTTTAGGATATATTCTGTGCTATAAATAGAAGAAGTACAGTAAAACTATGGCTGATGCACCAATCAACCTGTTGCCAATACACCGACTATCTCAAAAAATGTCTTCGCGGCAGGTCATATTTAATAACCCTCTGCATGATCGATCTACCATCATTTGTTTATTGGCTGCAATCACAGTGCGAATTCTTTGTACTGAGAAGCGTACGACTTAAAGACGCTGGTGTTTCTGATTAAGACAGGCTCACAGCCATACAGGCAGAACTATAATAAGAAAACGTGATAATAATATGCCCTTGATGTCTAGCCTACTATAGAATGATCTCGAAAAATACTTGAAGCTCTACATATTGCATACATCTTACTCTATTGCATAATGTAGAGTATAATATACCTGGCGTGTTTTTTTATTTGTAATATCCGTGGTTTCACGGGCCATCCTCGCCCACCCCAGGCGTGACGATACATCCCTGCTACTCCATGCCGACCCTGCCCAAACAAAGTCCTTGGCTCCGTTCATGTGCGTAACGGGACTTGAGTAAATTTAGGGCTGGTGTTGCCGCGTAGAGGATAACGCNGGTCCTTGGCTCCGTTCATGTGCGTAACGGGACTTGAGTAAATTTAGGGCTGGTGTTGCCGCGTAGAGGATAACGCAAGGGCGACAACTCGTCTTCTGGGTCTCTCTCTAGTCACTAGTTAGTACTGGAACAACGAAATAATAATGATTTATATCTTTAACGAATTCAGCACTCAGTGAAATTAAGTAGCTAAATTATTGCTTGCAATCCATAAGACGTGAAAAATCTGAACATTTTACTGGCGAGCTGGCACAGGCTTTGCTACAGTCGCTTTGAGGTTACAGTAACACGTTACAGTAACACGTTACAGTAAGTCGTGAACTCGTGAAGAGCAATGGCCCTGGCCACAGTCGACGTGAAACGTTGCCGCGACGCTAAACGGCAAACGAACGCTTTAAAAGTCGGCCAACCTTCAAATCTTTGCGCTTAGTGTTTAACGTCAGCCAATCAGGATTCAAGACGTCACAGACAAGCTAAAATAAACCTTATGTACCCGCCATCACAGTACATTTGTATTCTGTTCTGTTATAGAAAAGCAATTAAACATAACGCAAAAAGCATTAAAAATAATTTAGCGTAACTGTGAAGTATGTGAAATCGGTTTTTTTTTTGCGAATTTTTAAAATTACAAACGCAATTTAAAATATTCTGCTGGGTGTACTCCGATAAATGATAATAAACACCAGAGTGCGGTAGATGAGTACAAATGGAGCATATTTCATTCAGGATTAAATTGTCTAACGTCCATAGTTAACCGGCTAATGGCAGTGGCAATGTTCAGGGGCAGGTATGCAACCACAATAACTAAGCAACAGGCAGTGCAATGAAATGACAATTTATTTCCACATCTGGGCATAAGGAATGGGGCTCACAGTGTCTGTTCTAAGAGCCGGCCACAGTTGGCTATCCATGCAGTGCAACGCTGAAGCATGTTACGGCACACATGTGTAAAGGTTTCCGTGGTGGCATTAATGGTGTCAACTGCTCTCCGTATCCTCATCATTAGCTCATGCCTCGTGTCAAGTAGCGTGACATACAGCAACGATCTGATATGGTCCCACAGCCTAAAGTCAGGGAGTGTGAGGTCAGGTGAGCGTGGTGGCCACTCTATTGGGCCTACCATACATATCCGCCAGCTCGGGAAGTGCACGTCGAGGTGCCGGCGGACCACAATGACGAAGTGAGGCGTGGCTCCATCCTGCTGAAACCTTATCGCCTCACGAGCATCTGAGGGAACATCCTCAAAGTTGTCCTGTAACAAGTCCTGCAGGAACTGGAGATACGTGGCACCACTGAGACTGTGACTATGCGTTACTGTAAGGTGTCATCAGGCGCGCAGAACTGCGCACAGGCTAGTCAGTACGCGGAGTTGCATACCTGCCCCTGCACATTGCCACTGCTATTAGCGGGGTTAGCTATGGATGTTGCACAATTTGTTCCTGGATTAAATATGTTCCATTTGTACTCATGAACCGCACTCTGGTGTTTATTGTCATCTATTCCAGTACATACGATTAGTGAACCTACCTTCCTTTTCTTTAAGTTTTGTAGCTGTTAACGTCAATTGTAGACGTGCAAGTTTTCTTATGGTAAAGTTTAGCGTTTAACGTGAAGCCGGTTGTTGAGGCGGTAAGGGAAGAAGACCCCGGGTCGAGGACGAAGGAAGCGTGTAATGGCGGAATAGGAGCAAGGCGGGCAGTGGGAAGGGTAGCGACCCCTGAGCTTTGTCCCGACGTGGCAACCCCTGCCTCCTCGTGCGACAGAAATACCGCCGCGAGCAGTACGCCCTCCGGACTAATTATACTTCACGCCTCTGCTCGCGGCGACATAGACACCCACCGCACACACCCCTCTCACTACCCTAACACCCCGCCGTCGTGTCGTGGGAAGACAAACGTCAACCCTCTCAGTTGCACACACAGCGCTCCACTGTTCTGGCTCACAGAAGGCAACTACGCATCAGCGGACCGACGCTGCGGTTCCTTTGCCTCGGCTCGGACAACTTTACCCTTGCACATCCTATTTAATTTACGGTTTCAGGTGATGCAAACAAAAGATTCTTATGATGCGTGCTGTACTTGTTTCGTTGTCACAGCTAATGAGCTGTAGCCAATATGTTTGGAGTAGAGGGATTATGGGGACTTTGTCACATCGGGACCTGGGACCGGAGCGTCGGAGCTGTTCGTGCTATGTCATTCCGGTCGGCCGGCGGCCATATTGGATCAATGTTACCTTGATATTGACCTTTGACCTTACACTCACAAAAATCTCAAAAGCTCCATATATATATATAACATATTATTATATTATTTAAAAATTATTAAAAAAATTATTTAAAATTTATTTTAAAAACTTAGATTTCCGGGTACCACACACCCCAATCCTCACACACTCATTCCTCCATCTTGGTAGGTGCAGTTCGCCATATTGGTAGGCGTCACAGCAAGCGTCCGCCATCTCCGTTTTTTTAGTTTGTCATTTAATTATACATTACTCTAGTTTGCCTCTCACTTTCCTTCTACGGCCGTCTTCGTTATTTCGTTTCTCATTTGTGTTGCATGGCTGGTGCTGTCCCTAGCGCCGCGTCCAGCAGACGACTGACGCCCTCCACTCCCCCTTCCATTATATTCTATTAACCAATTGCCCCACCCCTGATTCTCATTGGCGAATTGCTCACCCTCTTCAAATATATTTAATTTCTGCGCTAAAGTTTCTAATTGGATAATTTCTCGGGTGTTTTCGGATACCTTCGTTCCGACCAATCGGAGACCTACTTTAATCGCGAGGGAGAACTATTTTTTCCCCTTAAAAACTCTTTATAAGACGAACCCTGAGTCACCTCGGGAAAGCAGTCATTTTTCTCGCTNAACTATTTTTTCCCCTTAAAAACTCTTTATAAGACGAACCCTGAGTCACCTCGGGAAAGCAGTCATTTTTCTCGCTGTCGTTCCTTTTTCGCCATTTCAAGAGGAAAGCCCAGTGGCCATTTCGAAACGTGCAGGGTTTCAAACCCCTGTTAAATTTACGATAGCCATATTGTCAAGTGAAGAATATAACAGCATCAACAACGCAGAAGATAATGGGGATAAATTCTTCAGCTTATCCGCACCATATATACACGAGGAGCATCTTCGTCAACTCCATATACTTGCAAGAGCCGGCAACCATCAGGCAACTCGTACCAGCCGCCATCGGCCAGAATGTCCTACAGCTTGTTCTCTCCCATATTCGCTGAGAGAGCCATCAGCTCCGACTTCGAATACAGTGATATCGAAGAAGAAATGAAAGTGTATGTCGCCGAATTTTCTTAATTTAGGTCAGAAGACGTCAGCATGTATAGTGAACTGGATTGTGGGTACCGACGCGTATGTTTTCGAGATGCTCGAGGAGTTCTGCAAATTAAATTTTGTGACGGTACACGTCATTGGCTATGCTTCAACGATGACTTCGAAGGCTGTTATGTGCGGGACACATTAACTTGCGAATATAAAAACTGTTACGTTTACAATTTATACCCTAACTCTACGCTTCCTGGAGGAGTTGGTTAAACAAAATCATGATGTCCACGTATGCAAGGGAAGAATGTTCGAAAGTGTAGTGTACGAACTTTTCCAAAAAAGTGAAAATAATTATGTGTGCAAATGGCAGGAGAAATGTGGCGGACATAGCCATGTTGTGAAAAGGCAAGGTTTCCCGGACACTGGTGAATCTCGTCCCTGTCAGACAGATGGGAGGGTGAGTTAGCATCGAGAGGCAGCGGAGACCACATGTCTTCGCAGCAAAGGCATCTTTCAGCATTTGTGTAAGCAATATCGTAGACCAGAGAGTTCTGTAAAAAACACGCATGAGTCCGTCACATCGTTGGAAGAAAGAGTCCCCGTTGTTTGCACGTGTAAAACAGCATTTCGGGCGATCCATTTTCCAGCTGCGGTACGTGGCCAGCGTCCAGCAGCAGGGAACCTTCAGTTATGTTGTCGCATGTAGCCAACTCACACGTCTGGGTGCACCGAAAGGGTGGCGTCCGGGTGCTCCGGAAGGGCGTCTCCGTCGCGATGCCGACTGTTGCCATAGGTGGAGCGCCGTATTCTACCATGGTCTCCGATGGTGCAGCGTCGCATCGCCCCGAGACGATAGATGCAGAGGCAACCATCTTTTCGAATAATTACCCCGCACTAATTAGGAGGGCCTCGTCACTCTCGGACCAGAAATTAAACAATGACGTTATGAAGATCGCTATTAATTTCCTTAAAGTAGCCACAGCACGGAGTCTTCAATACCAATACAACTAACGTGCATCGACGCCCAAGCTAAAGCTTATTATCGAGTGCCTATCCCCCTCCTATAATGCTCTGCATACCCCCACCACAGTCTGCCTCCCCTCCTATAATGCTCTGCATACCCCCACCACATTCTGCCACCCCTTCATGTTGTTCCTGTGTCTGTACGCCTGCGAATAAATAAATTACCTATATATTCAATTTTATGGCTAGGTTGGCAGGACCCTTACACAAGTTAACATAATTTTTTCTTTAATATATATATATATACACCATTAAAGTGTTAAAATGTTATCAACCAAATTCTGTCAATGGCCATTAAAAAGTAATGGAGTTGGGGGACGGCCAAAGGCTAATAAATGGAGTGAGAGTTTCTCCCCGCTGCAAGAGCTACGTTGCAGCTCCCAGGGTCGGCTTGGAGAGGATACCAGAGGAACTGCGCTGGCCATCAGCATGCATGAGATCGAAAACGCAACTAGCCGCCAGGAAACTGGTATTGAACCCAGCGTGGCAGTATTGTGATCGGCTCGCGGTGCGCGTGTGACAGTGTACGTCCGAGCGGACGTGGAGAATTACTCCGCGCAAGCTTCTCCTGTTTCCTTCGCCCGCTCTAAGTCCGTATACGTTCGTGGCAAGTCCCCCTGGCTCCTTCGGTACTGCATGTTCCCGCGAGCCAATCCTTTAAGTAAAAGTTTCACTAATATTTATTTTCTCTACACTTAGTTTATTTTGCAAAAAAAATTGGACGTTATATCTAAAAGAGAAAAGGTTTAAAATAGAAATACACAGATAATTTATTTCGTATACAGGTATGTTTTATTTACACAAATTAAGACATTATATATGCAAGTTGAATTCAAGAGTCTTTAAAAACTTAATGTGCGAGCTAAAAAATGTTCGTAAAAAATTATTGGCAGTCTTTGACGTTCGATCTAACGCAGTAGAATGGGAATGTTCAAAGTGTCTTCTTCCAAGTTAAAGAAGGTCGTGGACGAGCCCATGTTGGCGGCAGCAGGTGACGTCACACGTGGACGTTTGCATGGGCACGCGTCACAGTTCCATGCAGCTTCCCCAGAATGTTTATGCAACGTGGCGTCGACACGGTGGCTGCGGCACGACCTTCGACGTTTAGTTGGCGCCGTTTGAGTCGAAGCCTCGCTGGTATTACTTTGCCGACGTACGCAGGCTTGGTTGGAGCTGTCAGCGGCGTGAATTTCGGTGGTCGCAGGAGGAGGGTCGACCTTGCCTCGACTCGAAGTCGCTGCAGATTCCAGAACCTGGTCCACGGTTCCTGGCAGAGTCGTATCCCGTTTCATGAGATGAAACACGCAATTCCCAGGAGTGCAACAAGTTATTAACTGTTGAGTAGACTTGCAATCACACGGAGACATGGACATTCCGGTCACAGACACAGGCGAGAAAATTAAAAATCACGTGTGATAAAATTCGTATCTTTATTTAAGTTAACTTGTACAGAGATTTTATTTTTACACATATTGGTTATGTGGAGTGGAGTGGAGAGATTTGGGCGGCTCTTAACATCGAGGTATTGAGAGCCGACGAGGGTAAAACAAGGTGAGTAGGGAGCAGCTGGAATGCAAGAGCGGAGAAAACAGGAGATCCCCGAGAAAACTCGCCGACCAGCGGCAGCGTCTGCACGATTTCGACACGAAAAATCCGGGAGCGACCCCGCCAGGAATCGAACCCGGTTAGCCTAGGTGGGAGGAGAGTAGTCTAACCACTACACCACCACGGCCCCTAACTTATGGTAATTGATACTGTATATTAGTATAACTAATTTTTTTGGAAAATAAATAATTAAAGGTATTTTAATTGGTTGCTTAATAAGTAGGTATTAACACGCTATTTACATGATGCTCGTTCCAAAACCACGTTTACACTTACTTTCCTCAGCTGTTAATCTCAGTTTCTTTACTGTACTCTCGGAGTAACGTTTTGGAACGGCACCCCGTGGGGCAACAGGAAACGCGTTACCCTCTCCACAGCCGCTGTTTACAGTACCGCGAGTAGAATGTTGTTGGGTTGTGCGAGGGTTACTTGTGTAGGAGGGTAGGGGTGGTGGTGTCTGCAAGCAGCTTGCAGGCCCGCGGCCATCTTGCCACGAGTTAACAAACACAAGCCTCGGGGCCAACCTGCGCGTGCATGCGCACACGTGCGTCTCGACACCCCCACCACCCCCCTCTCTCCCTCGCACCACCAACAACAAACCCCTCCAGTGTGAGCGATACATCAACCCTGCTCCCGGCCACACTCCTAAGCCGAGTTCACGTGAACCCACCAACCGCTGCTTTCTTCCTCGAAACATTTCAGCGAATTTAGTTCCACTTAAGAGGTGAGTGGAGAAGCGAGCTGAGTGGTGAAGCGTGGTGAGTGGTGAAGCGTGGTGAGTGGTGAAGCGTGGTGAGTGGTGAAGCGAGGTGAGTGGTGAAGCGAGGTGGGTGTTGAAACGAGGTGAGTGGTTAAGGGAGGTGAGCGGTTAAGGGAGGTGAGTGGTGAAGCGAGGTGAGTGGTGAAGCGAGGTGAGAGGTGAAGCGAGGTGAGTGGTGAAGCGAGGTGAGAGGTGAAGCGAGGTGAGTGGTGAAGCGAGGTGAGTGGTGAAGCGAGGTGAGTGGTGAAGCGAGGTGAGTGGTGAAGCGAGGTGAGTGGTGAAGCGAGGTGAGTAGAGCAGAGTGCCAGCATGCAAGGGCGGTGCACTGTAAACAAATTTGTAATTTGACTGAGAAGTCCTTTGTAATTTTACAAATGCTTGTAACAGTACATAGATTTATCTTGTAAAACTACTCGTTTGTAAAACTACAAGGTCTGTGTTTGTTATATATACTACTCAAGAAAGGTTTGTACTATACTGACCCGTATACACAAGCTCCAGCAAAATGGCGGACATTCAAAAACGTAAAACCGTATATAACTGTTTGTACAAAAACATGCGTGATGCAAAGTGTAGTTGCGTGCAAAAAGATATTTATTGCAAGTTTTAATATCGTACAGCACTTAAAACCACTCAAATAATCATAATAAAACGACAATTTCAATAAACCGTACCGTATTATTCATTAACTGTTAATGTTTCCTAACTACACAGAACTCTTAAATCGGCTCTCCAGAACTCGTTCAGGGCCGTCAAATCTCTTAACTCAGCAACAGAAAATTTTAAAAGAAATAAATGAATGTATCCGTCTTAACCAAATAACTTCATTGATATTTTGTAGGTATTTTAGGCTATATACATTTAAAATAAGCGTTACGTTCGTAAGTCCAGTTGGTCTTGTGCTTGAGGGCGCCGGCTGATAATACAAGGGCTGTGAGTTATAGTCCCCGTGCTGACATAAGTGTGATTTTTTTTTTCGTAAATAACATTTTGTAATTTTTCTTTTATTCTCTGTTATTAATTCATCACATGTGTTTTCTGGAATAAATACAATTATGTGTACATTCTCAATAATGTAGGTTGTAATTACACAAGACTATCATTTATAATATTACAAATAATTATTTTGCAATTTTACAAGAATTCTCTAACTCTTTGTAGTTTTACAAAGGATTTCCTTGGCAGCCGGGTTTCTAAGGCAGTTTCTTGCAAATTTACAAAACAATTTTTAGTGTGTGGAAACGTGAGATTTCCGATGAAACTCCCCGACTAACGGCATCGTCCAGCGCGTGCGATAATCCGGGAGCGACCCCGCCGGGAATCGAAGCCTCGATGGCAGGCGAGCACTGTAGCCACTTAGTCACCGCGGCCCGTGCGCCTGATTGGCGTCTGTATTGTTGCTATGCTGTGAGCGAGGCCGCGCCACGGCACCTCGCGGCTGGCTCACGACCGCCTCGCAGCTCAACCGCCGGGTTATTCTCAGTCTCGGTGAATATTAGCGAGGGGGAAGTTTACTTCCGTTTCCTGGCGCTGCGATGCGCCACCAGTATAGCCAGGTCGCGAGGGCAGCGATCACGCATGGACTCCTCATCACACGGTGCTCATTGTGCATCGACGTCTCATATACCTGCACAGTGTGTTTGAAATGAGTGCGAGCAGATATACTAGGGAATGCAAGGGGGTGTCAAGACGAGTATATTGATGTAACGAACATGGCTTCTGAATTGCGTCCTTGTGCTGCAAATAAAATAAAACGAAAGACGCGCTGTTGCTGTTGGAGAAGGCCTCGCGGGTAAACAGCGCCTCGTCTGTCCACAACGCAATGGCAGGGAAGTGTGGGACAGTAACGCGCTGCTGCAAGAACCACGTGGCAAAGCCAACTCCAGACGCACACGCCAGCAAAATGGCGTCATTGGCCAGTAACGCGTTGGAACGCCATTCGCCAATCAGCGCCTGGTAGCCGACTTGCAACTGGCAAGACAGCCAATAGGGAATATTTCTCAGAATGCAGTAGCGACACACAGGGCCCGTTGCCAGGAACCTGGCGCGGCCAATCAGATGATGAGTAGGCCTACAAAAAAACCTGCCGTCACGCAATTCCGACCCTACGCACTTATATATCCTGTGCACTTGTATACCCTATGCACTTGTATACCCTATGGTTTTAGTAAAAATATGTTGACTAAAAATTTTGTTAAATATTTTTTACCATGTCTAATAATATTTAAGGCTTAGATGAGCATGCACAAATATACTCGGAACTACATTGAAGACAAGCTCACACTTTTCTAGTTGTACTGTTGACAGGACTTTACATGAATTTAAGAAAAAAGGGGGCCCCGGTGGTGTGGTGGTTAGACTATTTGCCTCCTATCAAGGCGAACAGAGTTCGATTCCCGGTGGGGTCACCCCCGGAATTTCGCATGTGTGAATCGTGTTGGACGATGCCGCTGGTCGACGGGTTTTCTCGGAGATCTACCACTTCCCCCCTTTTCCAAAAAAACAGGCGCTACTCCATACTCACCTCGCTACACCCTCATCGGCTCTCAAGACCTCGAAGTTAAGAGCCTCCCCAAATCTCTCCACTTATTCACTCACTAAGTACAAAATTACAACTAGTCAACATAAAATTGTCTTTTTTAATAATTTATTCAAATTAACACGAAGGATTGTAAAACCGATTACATCTGCCACGACACATTTGGAGCACAGTCAACGCGCCACTTCATTGGCTGAGGGCCAACCAGTAATAAACGTTGCAGGGTACAGTAGGCGTTTCCGAGGAACAATAGGATGAAGGTAAGTGGAAATACAGCCACCAGTGTACCTGATATTACTGTAGTGGAGAGTACAGGCGAGTCGACTCAACATTGTCTTCAAGTGCCAGTAAAGTGTTGCCGTCCTCAACAGTTCGGCCACCGTGCCGACGATAGTGAACATGTTGCACGCGAAGTATACTTGTGGTCATTACTGTACACACGAGGAATCTCAACCCAGTGCTTTGACAGACTTCCCGAAGAGTAATCTGATTTGTGAAAATAACCGTGCGTCTCATTTACGAATGGCTGATGGAAACGTCTTTGAGAACGACATTTTTCACTGGCTGCAAAAAGTATACACTTGGCACAAGTACAGTTCACGTCAAAATATTACACGTTTGCAACACTTCGGCTCGCAAGTTAATGCGTGACCGAGCGGGTTAAAGTATTAACTTTACCATCGGCGTTCTTCTTTAGACTACACAATGCTCTTTATCCTGTACACAAAGAGAGGTAGGGAAAACAAATACTCCTTTTTTTAATGGAGGAAAAAATGGCTCAACGGCAGGAAATGAACAAGGGGTGGTTGGCTTAGAGTTCGCTGCAAGGAGGGGCAAAAAAAAAAAAAAGGAGAAGAGAAAATTGTGTTCCTTATTGTTTCGCAGGAAGGTGCGCTGTAATTGGCTGTGGAAAGCCGGAGGAAGCATTGACACAATCTAGAGCAGAGCGATTACACTAATGACTCTCTTACATACGGGAAGAGGCGATAAGGGCGAGCATGCAACGAAACTACTGAAGCACCCGCTTACAGCAAGAGTGCCTTTCCAGTGGCGATGAATAGCTTAAAACAAAACAACGGAAACGAAAATACCGGCAAATTCTACACGAATGGTGGTTACGCAAATTGACTCGTAGGAACGAAATCATTTGAATATTGTTGAACGAATAATACGAACGTTAACGCGTTTCTACGAGCAAAAAAAAAAAAATTACATCGTCGAAGGTTTTTAATGCTTCGTCCCTATCGCCATACTTCATTATATAACTTCGGTTTGACTAAATATTTTGAGCGTAACAATTTCGGAAATGAAAGATATTCACCTTTCCTTAGAGTACGGACATGGGAACTGGTTTTTAATGAAGAACTATATTTAAATCGACTCAACACGAAATATATTTGGAATTATTTATCATGTTAGCTGTTTTATGATGACTCGTTTATATTCCTGACGTTATGCCCGAATGGGTATAGTAAAGGATCTAAAGGACATCAGTAAATTTTTCATAATTTGTCTTGGTAAAATACTAAAAAAATAAGGAAGTGCGTAATTTAATAAGTATAGACCTGCAGAATTCGCGGATTGATTAAGGGACAAGCTAAATACAAAACACATACTTGTATGGATATATATATATATATATATATATATAACTTTAGCCATTGGCCCACTAGGTGTTCGTCACCTCCTGGAGAAGGCTGGGCCAATCGTCGCCTTCTACTGTGACAGCAGACCACCAATGTGCTGTTGATATCGGCATATTTGTACATAAGACTGTAGAGTTCATCCTGCAGGTTACTGATCTCACGAATGTTTTAGGTCTGTATTAGTCAGCTAGTCAGGCAAACTTAAAAAATAACATTTTCACCTTCGCAAAGAACATTTCGAGAGATAACTTCACTGAGGTGAATGGTGACATTTAAAAGAAGACCTGGCGATGGCAGTAGTCGAGATCGTTACGATTTCGGCTCACAAGGTTCTGGTTTGAATCCAGGCTAAGTATTGAGCATGCACGCCATTTTAACACATTTAAATTAGTTTAGACTGCCCGCATAAATGCGAGACCAATTATAAGCCCACTAAAGAAGCCAAATTAAATTTAATACAATGAAGAGGAACATTAGCCGTAATAAATATATAAACATTCAATATTACGATTACAATATAATAAATACCGCGAAAAAATGCATATGTATGATTCACGATAGTGTTACAAAATCTCGTATAATTTACACAAAATATTTTTGTTGAACTCGTCGTAACCTTATCTTCATTATTACAAACGTTACTAACAGAATGAATTAAATAAAATCGTTATTACTTTACGCATTTGTTCCATAAGTTCGGAATCGTATACACAATACACACTTCATGATTAGAAAAAACAATAGCATTAATAATAGTCGGACAATATTTTAACTTATATTTATTTAATTACTCTTAATTCTAATGAGAAATAATTTTATTTTTAGATTTGGTTTCACTGGTCGTCTTTGATTGCGTAACGGTTTGCCCTGGGAGACACGTGTGACGTAAAACTGTTTACCTACGATTAAATTACATTTCGTAAGGGAATCCTTCATGACCTTCATAAAATCGTTCACAGCTAAAAAACGAAATGAATACGGCGATCCCACGCGTTATATATATATATATCTCGCTGGACACTGCGTACAGTGCAGACCATAACGCGCATCCTATGCAACGTCTCAGATGTAGAACGTTGTGACTGGAATGGCCACTATGTTCTAGTTGAGAAAAACTAGCTACAATGATGCGTATGAAATTTCCAAACACATTTAAATGTCAGCCATTTTTCCAAGTATGCCGACTTCCCGTGGCGCAGTCGGTTCGTGCGCCGCCCGTCTGCGGTGCGGGAGGTTCTGGGTTCGAATCCTAGGTACGGCATGGTAGTTAGTTTGACATTGGTCAGAAGTTAGTTTGTACGCCATCCCTTGATAAGCTTTCAGGCACAACATCGGGGGGCGTTAATAAGCTCTTTCCAATCCAATCCAGGTCAAAAACGGCCAATTATATCATGCACGATTCTGATTGGCTGAGCGCGTCAAGCATCAAAAAAATGTTATAACCCGTCCCATTTTCAAAATGTTTGGGGGAAACTTGAGACATTCAACTTTTCCAGACAAACATGGCTACGATAATAACGTTTCTGTGACGTCAGAACCATCGACATTTATTTGACCAACTTCATTTGAAGCAGTTTGACGGAAAAACTTGACTCTGTGACAAGATAGTAAGTACTCTGTATTGTTCAGTACTGTGTCCGACACAGCCACACCCGATGTTTTTTTTACAAAACAACCTTAGTTCATTTTGAAAACTTTCAATTATTTTCTGTGCGCGTGGCCAACGTACGTCACATTCTGGTATTTGTACGGTGTGTTTGACAGTGTAGATGCACGGACAGTATTATCTCCAGGTGGACACAATTATCTCTGGTAGTGGGATTGCTGGTTCCAGTTCGAATGAGGGTCGATCAGCTAATTCGCCATGTCTCCCCACAGCTGACGTCATTGACGGAGTGGTGATTTAAGTAATCACGTCTGCGATAGCGAGTAATATTTTATTTAAGAAATGAGAATGAAACCAAAGTAAGTAAATCGACGTACCGAGACGAGATCTAAGCACACAGCACGGATGCACAGCGGTCTGTGGGGTGGAAAAGCAACTCATTGGTGGCGGCCTACATCAAAGTAAAGAAGATATCACATGCGAAGCCTTGCCCTTGGAAGGGCCTCGCCAATTTGTGACAATCTTGTCAACGTTGTTTCAGATCAAAACTGTCTTTAATCCTTGGAAATTCGAAGTTAAAGTTAAATGTTAAGCATTACGTTTTAGTTTCATGAAAATGAATAGAGATTCGGAAATTTCGCGGGTCCATATGAGGACAAGTTCGACTGCATTCACGTGTACATATGTATTTGTGCTTCCATTGGACCATAGCTGGATAGACACGCCTCGAACGACTTTCAGCCAATAACGAACCTGCAAGGAAAATAAATACCGAATCCTGTGCTAACTGGCCTGGGGATAATCTCCAGCAGCAGACAATTAACTGCTAACTGATGCTCGATTGCACAAAAGATTGTGGAGTCTAGATTGTTTCCGAATGAATCCGAGAAATTTCCGGGTCTCTTATAATTTGAGAGCTGAAAAATTCGTGAGGTCAATGCCCTGTAAGCTAGACTTCACAGTCTATATACACTCATGTAGATATCAACTTTCCATTGGTTGCTTGTTGTGGCAGTGCAATGCGGTGATTGGACCCTAAAGTTAACTGCATGTTTGTCGTTGGCTCATTTATCTCCAGGAGGTGTCAAACAACGTTTCGACGAGTTGCAAAAGTAACATGAACGTACAAGTTCGTGAATTCCAACTTATCTCGAAATGAACCCGCGAATTTTTCAAGTTTCTAATAATAATGAATTATTTTAAGTAGAGGGATTATGGGGACTTTGGAACATTGGGAACTGAAACCGGTGCGTTGGAACTGTTCGTGCTCTTTCATTCCGGTAGGTCGGTGCCCATTACGGATCCAGGTGACCTTAACATTTGACCTTGACGCTAGTGAACTTTGACCTTGGCTCGGTGACCTTTAACATTAAAACAAAAAATAAATAATTTAAAATTATTTTAAAATGTATTTAAAAAAAAACAAATTTTTGGAGGTCCCCACACCCTCTCTCACCCAACTCATTCCACCATCTTAGAATGTGCAGTTCACCATCTTGGTAAGCATCACAGCCACCGTCCGCCTATTTGGTCGATGCAGTCCGCCATCTTGGTAACATCACAGCCACCGTCCACCAATTTTGTTTTTTTGTTTGTCATTTGTTTATACAATAATTGAGTTTGTCTCTCACCTTCATAGGACCGCTATCTTAGTTTTTTCGTATGACATTTGTTTTAAATAGCTGGTGCTGTCCTCAGCTCCGCGTCCAGCAGACGAATGACCCCCTCCACTTCCCCTTCCAATATATTTAATTAAGAAATTGCCCCACCCCTGATTCTCATTGGCTAACTGCCCACCCCCTTCCAATATATTTCATACAATATCGCATCAGGAGGTCTTATTATCCACGTAAAGTGCATCGTAATATTTTAAAGTGTGAACTATGATGTTGATAAGGATGATGATAAATGATGTCGCAAGGTCGTCAGTGCAGAATAGTGTTATATTCTTTTGACTTGTATGTATATATTACCCGCAGATACCATCGCCAATGCATATTTTATATACCTATATGCCTATTATATGGTAATATAAATACATATGTACATTATCTAGTAATATAAATATGTAAGCATATTATATGGTAATATAAATATATATGCATATTATATGCTAATATAAACAAAATATACGTAAATCATATTATAATTAATATACATACATGTTAGTGCATAGGCGACGATATCTGCGAGTTTTATATTTTCCCCGGGACCATTGCTGGTGCGAACAGAGTATGAGGGTTTTCTCAGGGTGTTACCACGTTTATTGTCAAATACACTGAAGAGCCAAAAAACTGATACACCTGCCTAATAACTTGTAGGGCCCCCACCAGCACGCATAATTGCAAGACGACGTGGCATGGACTCGACTAATGTCTGAAGGTATGCAGGAGGCAATTCACACTATGAATCCTGCAGGGCAGTCCACAAATCCAATCTGCGCCAATTTGAGAAAGGGTTGCACGTCTCTCACGTTTAATGATTCTCGTCAGTCGTCATTTGTCCCGTTCGTTCACGATCTTTTTCCGGCCGCAGTGATGTCGAAGATTTGATGTTTTACCGGATTCCTAATATTCACTGTACACTTGTGAAATGGTCGTACACGAAAATCCAAATTTTATCGCTACCTCGAAGATGCTATGTCCCATCTCTCGTGCGCCGACTATAACACCACGTTCAAACTCACTTAAATCTTGATAACCTGCCATTGTAGCAGCAGTGACCGATCTAGCAACTTTGCCAGATGTTTGTTGTCTTATATAGGCGCTGCCCACCGCATCACGTTACTCTGATTGGTTCCATACCTCTGTTATTTACATACGCACGCCTATACCAGTTTTTTTTTGGCTTTCCAGTGGATATATTATACATCCGTATTTTCTCTCTGAATTAAACTGTTAAATATCTTTCTATGGACGACCGCTCCTCCATTCTGAGCTATGAACTGACTGATTATCGACCAACAAATTCCTAGGACCTCGATATCTTCCACTGGAAAAATGGTGAATTGAACTGCGTTTCCAGCAGCTAACTCAAGAGAATGAAAGTTTTTTTCACGCGTCAGTTACTCTTCGTCAGTTATCTGCTTTAATTAACATTGGTATTAAGCTATTTTTTCAAAGCACGAAAATATCGTGGTGATTGAACCACCCACTTTCCCGTGCCAGTACATTTTTTTCAGGGAACACCGTATTTTTTTTTAATTTGAAAGAGAGATTAGCTGCTTAAATGGGCGAGGACGTTTAGGTCGGCGAAGAAAGTCAAGTGTCCAGAGAAAATCTGCCAGACATCGCAAAGTCCATCACGGGCGATACTGTTAGCAATGGAATCAATCACGTTTCCCACATGCGCGAAAATACAGGTGCGACCCCTGTCGGGAACTGAACCTAGCTCGCCTTGATGGGAGGCGTGCGCTCTGGTAGCTGTGCAACTGCTGTCGAGAGGATGGTGTGAAGTACTGAGCGTGTCCGGTCCTGTGTCGGTGTCAAATAATAGAAAGGGTGCCTGATCTCCACCGCCACGTTTCGTGGTTCTCTGGGATGGTGATTATCTCAGTGTTCACAGAACAGTTTGTAAATATTTATGCATCGGAAATAGGACTTGAATTTATCGCTGCCGTAATTTTAATGGAACAAATAATTACTTTATCTCTGGTGAAGGACTGAGGTGTGATGTTGAGAACTTTTTACTTGTGTAAGCATGGGTTCGTTTTCACTCTAGGGTGCAAGGCATTATTAACAAACATGAGGATGTGCTTGGACGTAATTGCCATGGCTCAAAACCGATTTGATGCATATTTACAATCACATATTCATGATCAGATCGTCATCTCTGTTATACCCGACAGTAAGTTTTCCATGAGTCATATATAAGTTATTATTCCTTTGTTTCTTTAGCGTATATGAGATTTCGTTCCGGCTCGAAGAGTTGCGAATAAGGGAAGGGCCATGTATACGATAATGAAGAGTGTTGACCGTGAAAACAGTGGTGTTTTTTTTCGACGTTCTCACACATCTCCTCGCCGGTTTTGCTGAAAAAAGTGTCGTGAATAACGCAGAAGACGGCAAGAACACCGACTACATATTTCCTGAAGACCCCAATGAACTTGTTGATAGACTTAGACATTTGATTGCCTTGCACAGTAAGGAGATATCTTTAATCTTCTGTGAACTTAAGGAAAGGAGTTACATCGAATTGAACCATTGTGTACTTTCCTACACCTGCAAACATCAGAGGAATGCAAAGATTGAATGCATGGACAAAGTAAGGTAATACATTTGTGTGTTCAAAGTTGTGTACTTTAAATTTATTCGACCTTACCCTACTGCATTTCTGAAAAACTAATTATTTCGGTTGTGTATAAAATCGAATGCAAGGGTCTGATTCAAAGAAGAATGTAACGAGAAAATGCGTTAAGGAGAATATGGTTCAATATAAAGTATTATGTCTTTCTCTGGCTGTTTAATTCGGCTGAGTTTTGTTTGACAAACAAACGAACTGAGGAAGGAATGTTTTTGAGGAATGAAAGAGCGAAAATCTGAGAGCTACCCTGCCGGAAATCGAACTTTTCTCGTCATGTTGAGGGGAAGAGGCCGAGTGAAGAATAGGATGGTGTTGAGGTGGACCTCCTTTGGGGAAATGTGTGTACAAAAGAAAGGATGCTGTACGCGTACTCGTGATGGGAAACGAGAGCTCTAGCCACTGCAGTCCCCCATGACACCGTGGAAGAGGTCATCTTTGCAAAATGGGCCTGGGGTGGCGTTTTCGATGGGGAATCTGAACTGATGTGTCCAAATCTTCATAATTTTGCAGATTGCAGTAGGCCTTCTGACCTGAGTAATATCTCCTGCAGACTGCTACTTTTTTAATTTTGCATGGGTAATAAACCCCATGTGCGTAAACATAAGTATTTTTAATATTTTTTATGTGAATTTATTCCTTATGTACTTGCATTATACGAGATCTCGTGTCTTCGTGGCATCACGAGGGGCTAACAGAGCGCAAGTATGCTAGCAAGCATCATAACTCTTTCTGAGCATGATGGAGGTGCACAATGTTTGTCACAAAAACGAACACCGATAATGAGTGATTTAGCTATCGCTTCTGACCTTTCTAAAATGTATCGTTCGTATGTCTATGTGATACACCGGCATGCCTGGACTGAAACATTGCCAACAAGTGTATATATCTCTGCAGGTTCATAAAGAACTGACGACTATTTTAAAATAGGTATTTAGCTCTGACATTATGACGCGTACTCTGAAATAAAAAAAAATTATATTAAGGGACTGGACTTGGTCAGGTTTTTGGTGTGTGAACATAGACGTTTCCTCTGAAGGTTCAAGTTTAATAAAACTTAAAATACTAAGCTATTTTCACCTCGTAATATCGCTTTGATTAGGAACAATATGTAGCACTGATCGGGGCATGAAGTGTATTATCTTAAGTTCGTTACTGGGCAAATTTTTTTTCCTTATTTCTGTAAAGGATGGCATGTTTTCTCTCACGTTAATTTGGTTTTATGCATGTGTGTGTATGTGTGTGTATATATTTATATATAATCGGTGCAAAAGTGTCTTAGTTTTTCCCGTCGCAAAAACGGTTAAATATTTTATTCATGAAAGGAGGTTTACACTCGTATTTGCAGATGTAAGCGAGACGAATATTCTGTTAGATTTTTTTCTCCCAGACAGTTTAACATTAATTGACCACTGTGTACGTGGGCGTGGAAATATTTCTGAATACATGCATCAGCGGAAGAAATTAGTCGTTCGTTGTATTACGAAGAGAGTAATAAAGACCCTATTCGGTATATATTCCTAGAGTTATCAGACTGGCCAACAACGCATCGTGTGCGAAATGGTAGCTTTAAATACTGCAAAATGCAAAATGGTATCTTGGTATGCCTGAAATACGCAAGGAATAGCTGATACCCGAATCAATATTTGTGCTCAATAAAAATAATTTTTTTAATGTTGGTACGTACACATTTGTCTGCATTACGTATTGCAATTTTTTTGTTTTTCGTCATCGAAACATGGCCGGCTCGTGATTCTAAAAGCCTGATGCTGCGGGTTCTATGTGAGAGAAAATGGTGCAACCCCCTGCTCTTATAAAAAACACATATAAATATTTTTTAATCGCGACTTTATTATATTCTCGTAAAATAATAGCGCGAGTTTACATTATCTAGGTGAAGTTTAAGATAAAAAAATAGTAAAAGTAAATTTCATACTGTTTTGAGACAGAGCGAGTTGCTAGGGCAGGTGGGAACAAGTAAGGATTCGACCAATAAAGTATCCCGGCGTACAACTGTAATGTTTTTTTTGAAATAGAAATTCGGCCGAACGATTCAAGTATCGAACCCGGGTCCCCTTGAACATGTGTCTTCCCTGGTGTTGACTTGTGCGTGCAGATATGTGTGTTTATTATCCTATGAATTATAGTCGGCTTGTGTGAGAAATAGAACAAGCTGCTGGAGCGACAAGCCTCCCCCCGGCGGTCAGTGCGCTAGGGCAAAGTGCAATTCAACACCTGGTGCAGCGCGGCTGGCCGTGTGTGCGAGCTCAGATTACGACTGCACGTGTCTCTCGTTTACTTCTGTAATGGCACTCGTGACCACTTGTTTAAGTATTCTTTTGTCTGTATAGTTTTTTAATGCATCTATCAGTCTCGCCTGCAATTGGGATATTTCGGGCTCTGTGTGTGTAGATGTGTGTGTGTTTGAGGTATGAGCAAGTGGAGAATGATCTTCCACCCCCCCCTCCTTTTTATCATTTAAGTTTGACTACATTACAAAGTATCTTTGGTTTTGCCAGAATTAATAAAACATTTCAGACGTGATTTTTATACGAAAACAAAAAACATAGGTGGAGTTCGAGCCAGAATTTATTTACAAAAATATATACATAGAATTAATTTTCTACATTGGAAAGGAATTAATACAACTCTAAAAAATTACATGGTCTCCGTAAAGCACTGGCTGCAATATGCTCAAATGTTATCGCACTTGTGAAGTCTTTCCTTATATGTCTCGACGAGGTTGAAGGGTGGTGAATGAGAGCTGTATGCGCGTGTCTTTGCTGGAATTCGTATTGTGGCATAAATATGCATGGTGGATTAGCACCTCGGGAGTAAAAATATGTTTTAGTTAGTGTAATTCATAAAGAGTGGATCCTATTGACACCTGTTGGATTAGAGGCCGCACACATATATACATACACATGTTCGCATGTCACTTTTAATTCGGCTAAAGTCACGTAGCAGTGTGTTGGGACTCTGAGGGGTAACGTGGGGGTGTTTTACCGCGCATCAGATATATCTCTTAATGCGGCGAGCGCAGAAGATATATGAACATACAGCAATTTATTTGCGGAAGGTTACTGTTTTTCACAACTTTGTACTTGTGGTGGGTGCACCCTTACACTAGCGTCTCCTCACAGTATATATTTTTTCCCTGCAAAACTTACTAAATGTGCATTATTTATGCGTATAAAGAGATTTATTTACTGATAACGGGTAACCATGTGGGTATTTTTTCCCCGCTGCCTAAATTTCCTAATGTACTGATTTTATACTTGGGAAGAAATGTTTTTAATGATGAGCGTCAATGCCTCGGTTAGGTGAAATAGATAGGATCCTTCGCTGTGTGTACCGCATACCGAGTGGGGTAGCAAAGTGGTTTTAACTCTGTTTTTGGGTTTTTCGAGCTATGATCACTTTAAAGAAAGCAGCATAATGCCTACGTACACGACACACGATTTTTTTCCAAATACTTAAATTATTTTTTAAATTATTACGTTAGTACACGTTATATATATATATATACACACACACGTTATATTTGTGGCGCCTACGGTCTCATAAAATATTTTTTTTTTCTTTAAATTATAACAAAACTGATATACTAAAATTATTTTTACCAACAGAGTTTTTTTTAAAAACCAACGTAAGGATGACGTAACTCAAAATAAAATAAAAATCTATATATTTTTAAAACACATTTATTATGCACACACATTAAAGTTTTATTATTATTATGCATATTACAAGTACTGTTTTTTTTTACACGAGTTTATTCTCTGAGTCTTGGAGGGCATTACAAGTAATATATTTATTTTTTATGTTCTGTGGGATCCTCGTAGTTTTTTTTAACGTACCACGGGTTATCATAACTCCACAATATTTGGGGTTCGGCGTTGCATAGGGCACGGCAATATCTTTGATTTTTGCACTCGTGAAGTCTTGTGGCGTACGTCTCGACGAGCTGTAAAACTGCGGGCAGCGGCGATGCTTCTGAAGGGCTACAAAGTTCGTTCCGATGGGGCACGCATTGCGAAACACCGACTCTTGGCGTCTTCCAAACACATACACAGGGTAATAGGGAATTATGGCAGAGTCCAGAATTGTCGGAATTCCTCGTACGGAATATTTCCCTCGTCCCAACTTAGTCGTGCGTTTCATACGTTTGTAGACGTTAAGTCTGTTGCGTGGTGCGGTCGAAGTGCTTCCATGGACACGGCGGTAAAAAAGTGAAAAATTTGGTTTTCTCGTCTTTGTCACGAGTTCAACGAGTGAAAACCTTGGATGTTGCAAAACATTTCATACGAGTTTTGTTATATAAAAAAAGTTTAAGTTCCCAGGCACACACCGAGTTACACAAATTCTTTAGAGTCATTTAAAACTTTATCGAGGTCCATACACATTGGGCACCTGTGTTCTGGGTTGGTTTCCTCGCCGAGTAGTACTTGCCAGTAAATTTCTTGAACGGGAGCTTCTTCCACTGGTACAGCTTGCGAGTAGATAGCTTGCACGGGGACGTCGTCATCAACGGGGAGGGCGTCTTCTGCGGGGAGGGCGTCTTCCATGGGTGCAGACGTCGCGAGGGCTGCTCGGCGGGCCTTGCACCAATCCCTGCGATGTGGTGTGTCGCGAACAGAGGTGGTGCAGCCCTCGAAACACTCCTGGCACGGGAGGCAGTTCCGTGTGTCTATAGGTAAGCCGGCCAATACTTGAATACGGTTGACATGTTGTAAGGTGCGTAAACCAGGAGAAGTTATTTCGGCAGGTACGGTAACGTGTCCCGTTTGCCCAAGGCACTAAGCCAACGCACCCTTCCAAATGCCAAAATGGCGAAAAGGATTTTATGGCCGCTCGGACAACATGCGTACATTTCTAAGGGCGAGATAAATTACTGATTTCTCGAGGGGGCCGGGGTAAGTCTTATAAAGAGTTTTAAGGGGAATAATTAGTTCGCCCTCGCTATTAAAGTAGGCTGCCGATTGCTCGGAACGAAGGTATCCGAAAACAACCGAGTAATTAGCCAATGAGAAACATTTGCAAAGAAATGAAATGTATTGGAAGGGGGTGGGCATTAACCAATAAGAATTAGAGGTTGGGTAATTGGTCAATTAAAAATATTGAAGGGGGGAGTGAAAGGGGTCGGTTGTCTGCTAGGCACGGTGCTGGGGACGGCACCAGCAATGTTAAACAAATAAAAAACGAAAAACCCAAGATTGCGTTTGAACGAAGGTGATAGAAGAATTCCAGTTATGTATAAACAAATGACAAACGATAAACCAAGACAGCGGGCAGTGGCTGTGACGTCTGCCAAGATGGCGAACTGCAACGATCAAGATGGCATACGGCTGCACCAACCAATATGGCGGACTGCACCTACCAAGATGGTGGAATGAGTATGCGTAGAGGGAAGTGTGGAAACCTCCAAAAAATTTACTTTTTTTCAAATTTAATTTTTAAATTGATTTGTTAATAATTTTAAATTAATTTTTATGTATTTAAAAAAAATTGTTTGGTGAATTTTTTGGGTTTTAAGGTCAAAGGTCACTGGGTTCAAGGTCAAAGTTCACCAGGGTCAAGGTCTAAGTCACCTTGATTCATTATGGCCGCCAGCCTACCCGAATGATAGAGCACGAACAGCTCTGACGCTCCAGTCCCAGATCCCTATGTACCAAAGTCCCCATAATCCGTCTACTATTGTATATCGTTACAATTTTATGAGTAGTGTGGATACGATTCGAAATATCTAGCATTCGCCATGTAGAATAAGCAGTTCGCTCACAGCGTGGATTGCCATTGATGTTTATAGTTCACAAGTTTGCCGCATGTAAATATGAGCGGCGAGCGCATCTGTGTACAAAGACTGCAACTCACATCGCAGCAGACACTGAGTAGAGTTCATGGCTGTTTTAATAAATAAATTCTGCCCGGTGAACAGCGAGGCAGCCACAACGCCTGATGAGAGTCTTCGCGTATCGGTCAGCGACGACCACCTCTCACCTTTGGCCGCCGGACACGTCAGCACGACGTGGTCGTGAA
>NQII01000682.1:217517-230056 GCA_002778355.1 Clitarchus hookeri | reverse complement strand
CGGCTAGAGTGCAAACCCCGGCTAGAGTGTAAACCCCGGCTAGAGTGCAAGCCCCGGCTAGAGTGCAAGCCACGGCTAGAGTGCAAACCCTTGCTAGAGTGCAGGCCACGGCTAGAGTGCAAGCCCCGGCTAGAGTGCAAGCCACGGCTAGAGTGCAAGCCACGGCTAGAGTGCAAACTCCGGCTAGAGTGCAAGCCACGGGTTGCCTGTGCAAGTTCAGTTGCGTGTCTAGCTGTGGCAGCAGCACCGGTCAAGCTTCGTATTACTTGTGCAAAGTGCAGTGTTCGAGTGTTAAAGAAGACATGAAAAATGCAGGAAATAGTACATCAAGCGAGAAGACATGCTTTGGCAAGAAATAAAACTATAAAAACGTTTTAACTTTTCTATAACTTTATGAATAACATCTGGGGTTACAGAACAGCCGACTACAAGAACAGAAGTACGAAAGAAAATGGGACAACATAGCTACAACTCTCTGACTGACGCGCTGTCTTCACGGAAGTTTGAACTGTGTCTGTGTAGCTTTACTTGCTTGACAGTTCAGTTTGAATGATACTGGCACAGAGAAGTTGAGAATACAGAGGTGGAAAAGCAGTTTATGCCGTGAACTCAAGTCGCACACAGGTGGGAACGCCGTTCGCCAATCAGCGCCTGGTAACCTACTCGCCAGCCGGCAGCCCAGCCAATAGGCAACCTTTCCCTCCACGTAGCAGCCAATCAGACACAAGGCCCGTTCCCAGAACCTCGCGCAGCCAATCAGAGAGTGAGTACGCCCACATCAAAGGCACCGGTCACGCCATTTCGCCATTGTGCACTAACGAACTCTGTGTCAGAGCTATGCAACTCACATGGTTCGGAAGCCAGCACTTGTAGGAGCGAGAGGCTGACGCTCTGGCGACCTTGAACATGAAGGCCACAGGATGATGCAGAGGAGGCAGATGGTGCAGCTTCGTCCGAGGCGCTACCTTAAATGGACAGAGTAAAGCTATATGTGTACTGCAACATCAGCAAGTCGTGTGGCTTGCGAAGGAAAAGGAAAGAGTGTCTACGTGGTGCTAAACTAACCCTGATGGCCAGTGACGCTAATTTGCTGGCGTGTGCGGCTGGGATTCGCAGAACAAGTGTCTGTTCCACCTCTGTATTATTAAGTGTTCTGTGGCGTAAGGTAATGCCCTCGATATTACATGATGTCAAGGACTTACATCAACCACAATTTAAAAAGGAGCTTTGACATCTTGTCATTACTTTCTGTAGCACAGCTTATTTTTTCTCTTGAAGTGCTATGATCCTGTAATATTTCGTACTGCTTATTATCGTGCCGATACACATAAATTCTACAAACATATTTTTAATAGAAGTATAGGTGAAAAACACCCATTTATTCTTTATGATGGCTTTCGAAATAATCGTTCTAGGAGTTTCTTTCGATGCAAGGAGGAACTACAATGAGAATCGTGCTGGTAAAGTAAATTTTTATGGTCAAGTTTTAAACACGTTTGAATCCGAACCTAACGAGAGAAAATTTTGGAAGAAACAGCGTTAGCAAGCTTGGAAGATGGAGAACCCGTAGATGAAATATGGAACTGGAGAGCATAGAGGCGCATACAGGTTGCTTATTCAGTTATGTAAAAAATAATGGAAAAATTACCTGACAATTGTAAGGTAATATTAGAAAATTTGTTTGGCAAACATTTTTTTTTTTCCATACGTGTAAGGTAGAATTACTGCACTCTGGAGTAAAGTTCACGTACATGGCGGAGGAAAATCCCATACATGGATGGCAAAATCACCTTGCGACTTGTGGATCTCTTTGTCTCAACAGTCCAATAGGAGGACGGGAAGGACGGAACAAAACAAGGAGCCATGTTGGTCAGCAATAAGGAATAAGCAAAAACAATTAATTGCAAGGTTGAAAATTTGTAAAATAAAATTATCAAATAGTTGCAAATAGACATATTTGAAAAAAAAAATTGCATGAGACTGTGGAAAAAGGAAAGATTTTTGTTCCTATGCTCATATCTCAATGAACACCTTTATCTTCACCCGCGTAATTTTATGCCAAGGGATTTATTAAAATACTTAAAAAGGTATTGACTTTAATGCACCAATAAAGCCACAAATGAAATTCTACACACACATTGCTTTCTACGACCCGAAAATAACCGAGCAATCTGTTACACAAAATAATTATTATAACCATCTCCAGGAATAACTAATTTGTCAAGTTGCTCTTAGGATGGCGGGAATGTTCTAGCCTAGGCAGGTAACTTAACGATTACTTTATTTTTCGCGGTGAATTAATGTAGTGTGTTGATAATCACTCAAACAGATAAGTTGCCGTGGTGTAACGGATAGCGCACCGGCCTTTAGCAACTTACGAGCCACAACCGAAAAATGTCCGCATTCCAGTGGAATTCATTACGTGTAGCCTGAAAAAGGGACATTATGGTGTTCGTTCACCTTCAACTGGAGTTGGAAGTTTCGTCTGCTGGCCTGCGAACCTCTCCACGAAAAGCCGACCGCAAACGCCGACAAATAGGCCTGTCCTCCAGTAGCGACCGCAGCCTGGCAGCCGGCCGTCTTCGTGCACGTCAGTCAACATGCACACTGCTGGGCGCACGATTGTCGCCCTTACCGCTGCCCGCTGGGTGATCACGTGATCCATGACGTCGCTGCTGCTCTATTAGTCCCGCTCCCCGGCGGAGTTGCAAGACGTACAATAACGAAGACAAGAAAAAAATAAGACTATTTTTGTTTCATGTGCATGCGTCAATTTAATAAATTTACGTTTATATTCGCTACAATGCCATAGGCCAACTGATTATGAAAATTGCAATGTTGCAATATTTCTTCCCCGGCAGAGAGAAGGTGTAAATTTCTGGTGTTTGAAATGGCCAGAGAAGGGCCATCTCGAGGTATTCGGCTCCCGTCTTTCTCATCATGCATTTAAGATAAGTATTGTGATAAGGAGCCCTTCTGGTCAATGTTGATATTGGCATCTTGTGATCCATATTGTGTGTTAGGGATTCATTATGAAAAATGATATAGGCATGATTACCTGTTTTATTGCATTTTCTTGTAAAATATACAAGTCTTTAATGTGTGATAGATCTTTGGAGAAGCCACGTGGCTTTGTATATTATGTAATCACCTTCAGGTTTGTTTATGCTCGTGTGAGCAAGTTTTATATAACACGTCTGGGGCTCAACTTTAAGGTAACTGTTTATGCCGCTATTTTGGTACAATTTTAGGCCCACTTTGTATTAAAGAAAAGGGTGTTTAAAAACGAATTTGTTCTTGAAATGTTACTATATTTCTGAAAGTTGTATCTCTGAAATTTCGTACTATATAAAATGCAATTTATGAACTTTTCTTGTTTCACTGGGTGTGTGGAAAGATTCCTGTTGCAAATTATCCCAGATTTTCTCCTATGTCTTTATCTTATTCTGGTTTTATGAGAAGTAATTTGACTCAATATTTTCTAAAACGTTTGCCAACTGCTGAGTTGTTGGTGTTTGTTGGACTCGGGACGATCGGTAAGTTGGCACACATGAGGCGCCGGTGACGATCCCCTGGAGTCTCAGTTTCTCATCACTACTGTTAAAACTTAAAAATAACTTATATAATATTATAAGGTCGGCACTAATACATAATATTTTAAGTCATATACCTTTGAAAAAAAAAATACGAAATACGTAAACAGAAGGTCTAAATTTCAATATTATAATTGCATATTATAAAAAAAACGTGTTTTGAAATTTATATTGTAAGCACAGAGAGCTGGCCCATGGGACTAAGTAGATAACGTTTTACTTAGGGAGCTATTTACGGGAATGTATCTTACTTCATGTAGGTCCTACAACAAAATCAAATTAGGTGGTTTATGAAGTTTAAAAACAATGGTGGCATTGAGCTGTGCTCGGAATTTAACTGAACTTTGTCAACTGCTTACAGTATCTAGATAATTTAACCAAAAGAAGAAAAACCACACAACATGAGAATAAAATATAAGCAAGCAAACGACCATGCAAAAAAAGCTCTCAACGAAAACTTGTGCTTTCAAACAGATATTGAGGGAAGAGTGAAGGTAATAAAAGACAAGGTCGTAAATTGCAATATCACAGAAAAAAAACAAGTATTAACTATTTTCGTGATTGACACCGTACATGTACCTGGACACACTCCTGTACAAGACGTAGGAATTTCAGATAGGAATTCTAACACATCTTGTGAACAGTGGGTTCGTTTATTTAAACTGCAGAGGCTACGCAGGCAAGCAAAACTCCAAAACAGTCGTCTCTTTCAACCGGATGTGACATCACAGCCATTAAAATGCTCGTTTCTTTCAACCTTGTGTAGCTACACCGGCAGGTTTGTGTAGCACAAAATAACACCCGCTTTTGAGGAGGTGTAACTGGTGCAGCGTAAATAAAAACGCGCGGATTGATATCTGTCACATATTTATTGATTGATTGAGGAAGCATAACGACATGAAACTCTGTAACGTTCTTGCATGTTATGGTTTAAGGAATTTCATAAATGAAAATAAGGGATAAAGCAAATTTTAAAGCAATATATAGTTAATGTAAACTTCAATATTTCATTTTGTCTTATTTCATGAAAATACCATTACAAATTTAAATGAAATTATTTTGAATTTTCTTAGATACTTCCGGGAATATTTTACGTAAAATTTGCTGAAAAAAAAAATAGGGTTATGTTTGCGAGGCATCTCGAATCCTGCAGACAAGATGTTGGAAATTAGAGGCTAATTATATGATTTACGAATTCTAAAATATGTATTGTCACAAAAATTAACTAAACAAATTGACTTGCACTCTCGTAATAAAGAAATACCCGACACATAAAAATACGCGTCGTCAATTGTGCATTAAAATGGCGCTGAAAGTTGGACAAATGTGGTATCTTTCAACCCGGCCTTTGTAACTGCACCAGAGACTAAATATGCGTCTTCTTTGATCTATGACCTGCACCGACAGAGAAAGCTGCACTACACTGCACAGGCTATACATTTGTCGGTTGAAAGAAACGAACCTGATAGTAAGAAATACAGAAATCGAGTTGTTGCGCATTTCAATACATTTTCACAAAATTTTTCTAAAAGTTACGAGTTANACGTTAGCGTTGTTCACGCATGCGTGGTTGAAGTTGCAACGACTCAGGAGAATCGCCACAAAAAAAACACGAAACATAATACGCAGGCGGAAGCAGTGGCCCGCGTTGACTGATTTACAATTCAGGAACACACTCGCCCATGTAAAGAGGAACACACTCGCCCATGTAGAGGGATGGGGAGATAAAAAACAGCCTCCGAGGACAGAAAAAAAGCAGCTACCCATCCCACTCGCAGAAGGAACGTCGCGTTAAATTACTGATCTGTACTCCGCCGGAATTTAAATATTTCACTTCGCATTAAAAATACATCCGCTGCAAACAAAGCCACCGCGGCCGGCTACAGCCCGCCCGCTATCACTCTCCCAAACGAAACACACTTCTCTGTCAGATTTCATTCTTTTGTCTTGAGCAACGTGTCAGCGTCCAGGATGGTAAGGGGGGGAGCAGGGGCACACCACAATGGGCGACGGAACAAACGAGGAGATCTATTTGCATACAGACCTCTGGCGGAGTAACTATACAGGCAGGCGAGATTCCCTTCTGCCGAGAGCCGGACAAAACCTCTGGAAGACGTATTGTGCTTATAGGAAGATGACAGGCAGAAATTCTGGAGCAACCGCCCGCATTTTGTTCCCGTCTTCCACGAGCCCACGGCCAGGAAATGAATCACCGTAGTCGAGGGAATAAATCACCTTCCTGTTGAATGTTTCTTTCTTAGCTAGTTGACACTTCCTAAATGGACCCATTCTTTGACGAATACTGCTTAGCTGCCACGCCACATAACTGGAATAGTCGGAATGTCTCCAAATCAGGGGAACCGTTCAAAATGACTCCGCTGGAAATCTTTGTAGCCTGTTTCAAAATTTACGGATCTATACAAGAAGCAGTGGAGTGGAGAGATTTGGGCGTCTCTTAACATCTAGGTCTCTAGGTAAAGCGAGGTGAGTATGGAGCGGATCCGGAATGCACGGGCAGGGGTAAAGGGAGAACCCCGAGAAAACCCACCGACAAGAGGCATCGTCCTGCACGATTCCCAAATACGAAAATCCAGGAGCGACCCCGCTGGGAATCGAACCCGGTTCCCCTAGGTGAGAGTGGAGTATTCTGACCAGAGGGACGCGGTGGCTGAGCGGCTAGCCTACTCGCCTCCCCACCAAGGCGAGCCAGGTTCAATCCCCGGCCGGGCCACTCCCGGATTTTCGCATTTGGATATTGTGCCACACGATGTCGCTGGGTCGACGGGGTTTTTCGGGAATCTCCTGTTTCCCCCGCCCCTTCATTCCGGCGCTGCTCAATACCTCAATCACCCTCATCGGCTCTCAAGACCTCGCTTCACTCACGCACTATTCTGCCCACCACACCACCGCGGCCCCGTGTCTAGCATAGAAGTAAACGTGCTGTGGTCAGAGGGGCTACATAAGGGATGCGACAGGGAACGTAACATCCCCCTTTGTTATGAAGTTGTCCTAGGAATATTTTAGAACTGAAAACTAATAATATAAGAGCTACTTAAAATACTGATTTTATGTGATTAATTTAAGGCTCCCGCCTGTCTGACACTGCGTTACAGGTGTTTGAAATATACACTTCTGTTTCTTGAAACTATCAGACGTGCGACCAGCGTGCTGATCTACGAAAATAACACACACTTCAGACGACGGCCGTTGAGTGCTTTCAACTGTCAAAGTAAAGCATTTCCGTCAAGTGATCTCGCGATATTATCTGGATCTCTAGTCTTGATGTGGTGATATTGTCATGTAAGTTATGGTTAGCTAGGAACATCCCAGATCATCTCCCCGGAATAAAGCGAGGTCCTGAACACATTCTGACTCAGTGTACACAATTGTGCACGTCACGAACTCAAAGATAAATTTTGGCCGTTGCTGTACACTAAGAGATTCAATGCGCCTTGACCTTCCGTATAGGAAACTGATTTGTTAACCGTGATACTGTCCTAGGCTAATAAAGTGTTCACATTACTGTAGCCGAAAGCAAAGTCTACAACTTATTGGTTATGATAACGAAGCAAGTACTGTATCATCTTGAATACAGTTCCCGTATAAAAAGTTGTTATTTGCAACAGTTGACTCCTAAATTAAGCCGTTCAGCACGCGTGTCCGTGATCGAGGACAAGTTGCGTATGAAGAATATTTATAGCCAGCACTATACACAACTAAGGTTACTTCTACTACAGGTTGGGAATGTCAATGTAAAACGTTTGGCAACAAAAAGTTTTCGCCACTAAGTAAGCGCTAGTGTCGCATGTGTACCAGATTTTCTCTATTTTATACGTAAAAACAGGATTACTGCAATAATTATAAATATAATATAAAACAACTTCGTAATTAAGTAAAATGTTTATTTTTTATTATTTACGTAGCTTCAATTATTATTAAAAGTTATTTTTTGGAACCCTACGCACCTAGCGGTGGAAATTGTCCCTGTGCCAAACTCTGGCATAGGAAATTACGTTTGTTCCTAACATGAGTATAATAAACTTCAACTCAAACAAACCTGAGTGACAGTGTTTGATCGTCTTCCATGCGAGTAATCTGATTTGTCGAAGTTTAGTCATCTCTCATCTGTGATTGGTTAAGTCTGACATAGACGAACATGCAGTACGTCGTTCACTAGTTGCAAGAGTTACGACCGACACATGTACAACGCCCATCAAAAAATGTGGCGATTGCAACACTCAAGCTCGTAAATTAATTCAGGACTGAACAGGTTAATGTGAGTATCAAAGAGGTAATAAACACAATGAAAATAAAAGTTAGCGTGTTAATTCCGTTTTTAAACCGAAACAAGACGGCTGGCTGCGGTGCCCGAGGGAACCGGAAGATATGAGCAGCGGAGGAATGAAGATGGAGGATGAAGAGGAAGCACCTCTAGAAGACTCACGCACCAAGGCCGTGAAGTTCCGTCCGCCAGTGACAGGGAATGAACCAGTGGACCCAGTCACGTGTTGCTGGCATATTGTCGAGCCACTTCAAGCGTAAGACATCTGCTGCGATCATGTTTATGTGAGACGAAGCATACTAAGTTTACAAAGTTTTTTAAATCGTTCATTTTATAGCTGTAAAAAATCGTCCGTTTTCATTATTTTAAACGTTACGTTGCGTTGTTTAATTGTCGTATTCGGGGATGCTTACTTATAAAAAATGAAGGTTCAATATACAAAAGTGCAAGTGAAAAAAATTGGTTTTCCAGAAGACATCTAACACCAAAGTTATAAATATTGAATATAAGTAAAGGGATTATGGGAATTTTGGCCAACGGGATCTGGGACCGCAACGTTGAAGCCGTTCGTGCTCTGTAATGATGGTCGGCCGGCGGCCATCTTGAATCCAGGTGAACTTGACCCTGACTTTGGCCTCGTTGGAAATCCTCAAAAAAATTCTATATTCCAAAAATTACAAAAAAAAAATCTAAAAGTCTAAAAAATTATATTAATTTAAAAAAATTTTTATTAAAAATATTAAAAAAATTATTTAAAAATTAACATTAAAAAATTAGTTTTTTCCAGAGGTCCCCCACCCTCATCTCCCATACTCATTCCACAATCTTGGTAGGTGCAGTCCACCATCTTGGTAGGCATCACAGCCACCGTCCGCCATAGTGGCATGTGCAAACGTCCGCCATTTTGGTCGGTGCGCTCCGCCATATTGGAAGGTGCAGCCGTACGCCATCGTGGTAGGCGTCACAGCCAAAGTCCGCCATCTTGGTTTATTCCTGTGTCATTTGTTTATACATACTGGAGTTGGTCTCTCACCTTCGTTCAACCGCCATCTTGGGTTTTTTCGTTTGTCATTTGTTTTACAATGCTGGTGCTGTCCCAAGCACCGCGAACAGCAGACGACTGACCCCCTCCACTGCTCCTTCCAATATATTTAATTGAAAATTGCCCCACCCCTGATTCTCATTGGCTAAAATCAGCGACTTCTTTAATCGCGAGGATGAACTTTCCCTCACCCCATCCCCCTTCAAAACTCGTTATAAGACGCACGTCGAGCCCTGTGAGGCAAGCAGTCATTTTTCTCGCTATCGTACCTTTTTCGCCATTTCAAGAGGAAAGCCCAGTGGCAATTTCGAAACGTGCAGGGTTTCAAACCCATGTTAAATTTACGATAGCCATATTGTCAAGTGAAGATAATAACAGCATCAACAACGCAGAAGATAATGGGGATAAATTCTTCAGCTTATCCGCACCATATATACACGAGGAGCATCTTCGTCAATTCCGTATACTTGCAAGAGCCGGCAACCATCAGGCAACTCGTACCAGCCGCCATCGGCCAGAATGTCCTACAACTTGTTCTCTCCCATATTCGCTGAGAGAGCCATCAGCTCCGACTTAGAATACAGTGATATCGAAGAAGAAATGGAAGTGTCCATCGCCGAATTTTCTTAATTTAGGTCAGAAGACGTCAGCATGTATAGTGAACTGGATTGTGGGTACCGACGCGTATGTTTTCGAGATGCTCGAGGAGTTCTGCAAATTAAATTTTGTGACGGTACACGTCATTGGCTATGCTTCAACGATGACTTCGAAGGCTGTTATGTGCGGGACACATTAACTTGCGAATATAAAAACTGTTACGTTTACAATTTATACCCTAACTCTACGCTTCCTGGAGGAGTTGGTTAAACAAAATCATGATGTCCAAGTATGCAAGGTAGGTACGGTGACTCGTCCCGTTTGTGTAAGGCACTAAGCGAGCGCACCCTCCTTAATGCCAAAATGGCCGAAACGTTTTAATAGCCGCTCTGACAACACATGTACATTTCTAATATCTAGAAAAACNCCTTAATGCCAAAATGGCCGAAACGTTTTAATAGCCGCTCTGACAACACATGTACATTTCTAATATCTAGAAAAACGTCTGATTTCCCGAGGGGGCTCGGGGTGCGTCTTATAAAGGGTTTTTAAGGGGAAAAAATTGTCCACCGTCACGAGTAAAGTTGTTCGCCGATTGGTTGGAACGAAGGTATCTGAAAACACCCGAGTAATTAGCCAATGAGATACATTGGTGGAGAAATTAAATACATTGGAAGGGGGTTGGCAATTAGCAAATGGGAGTCAGGTGTGAGGCAATTGTTCAATAAATTATTTTGGAAGTAGAGAGTGTATGGGATCAGTCATCTGCTGGGCGCAGTGCCGGGGACAGCACCAGCAATGTAAAACAAATGACAAACGAAAAACGCAAGATGGTGGTCGAACGAAGGTAACAGACAAACTCCAGCAATGCTTAAAAAATTTAAAAAAAAAATTAAGATGGCGGACGGTTGCTGTGACGCTTACCAATATGGCGGACTTTACCTACCAAGATGGTGTAGTGAGTATGGGTAGAGGGTGTGTGATGGACATCCAGAAATTTAAATTTATTAAAATTATTTTTTTAAAAATAAATTTTGTAAAATTTTTAATATATATTTTAAATATTTTTAATATAATTTTTTTTAGGTTTTCTATTTTTTACATTTTTGGGATTTTATGGGTTTTCAAGTATAAAGGTCACCGGGGCCAAGGTCAGGGTTAAGGTCACCTGTATCCAAGATGGCCGCCAGCCGACCGGAATGACAGATCACGAACAGCTCGCTCCGACGCTCTGGTTCCAGGTCCCGATGTGCCAAAGTCGCCTTAATCCCTTTACTGATATGTCGTCGTTTCTTCACAGAACACTTGCTATTACAGAAGTGAAACACTTGCTTACAACGTGAAACTCTGGCCGTGCTCACCAGAGAAATGACATCACTGGCCAGCAACATGTCGGAGTGCCGTTCGCCAATCAGCGACTGGGAAGTCACTAGCCAGCCGGTAGCTCAACCAATAGGAAAACTTTCGCGGCGCGCTGTAGCGAGTCAGACTAAAGCCCTACCCAGAGCCTCGCGCACCCAATCAGAGAATGGGTACTCTCACACCAAAGGAATCTCTCTGCATGTTTATATACTTGAAGAGTCCACGTGACCCGTCGTATTAAGGTTTTGCACTTTAGGTGGACTTATTGAAAAATGCGACCAATAATCTTTGCTGATTACCTTACCCATCATTAAGGACATAATATATGAACTATCCATTCATATTTATGCAACAAATAACTTAATACATAATTTTATATATATATATATNAGGACATAATATATGAACTATCCATTCATATTTATGCAACAAATAACTTAATACATAATTTTATATATATATATATATTTTTTTTTTTTATTCACAACCAGGGAACACCTATTAACAATAAGGTACAAAAAGTTGCACAGAACCACAAAATGTAATGCTTCGGTAATGAAACATTTTCAGTAATGGCCCTGGTTCTTCTATTATGGCAATAAAACCTGTGTAAGGGGTGGTAAAGCTTCGTTGAAAAGAAAATAGTGCTGTAATTATAATAATNTAATGCTTCGGTAATGAAACATTTTCAGTAATGGCCCTGGTTCTTCTATTATGGCAATAAAACCTGTGTAAGGGGTGGTAAAGCTTCGTTGAAAAGAAAATAGTGCTGTAATTATAATAATAAAGCAAAAATTATTTCATTTTTCACTGGCAAGGAGATATAACGACTAAGCCAACCGTGAGTTCTTCCAAAATCTCACTAAAATACCAAAATAATGCATAAGATCTCGTCGTTGGCGTGAGCTGTGGAACGTGAGCTGCAGATTCTCGGGTTTCGTCGTTGCGGCAGAGCGAGGTGTAACGGAGGGAGACGGCGTTTTAATAAGAGCACTGATGGAAANCCCCTTCCCAAAACAGCCAACCAATCTTCCGCGATGCGCTTAACCGCGGGGTGGATCATCCCCCATCAGGGGATTATTTATGACGTCCCGCCGGCAGAAGAATACAGGATCGAGAGGAAGCGCGGGCCGCATTAATAAAAGCATGACGTCACGTGCGCGGCGCTGGGCTGCGTGCTGTTAGGTAGGCGCCCGCCGGGAGCTTGAACTGGCGGTTTGAAATACTGGTTTTATGACAAACAAACCTACTCAACGCGCCATCAGTGTGTTTACACCACGAAGAGACATCATACGCCAGGACGAGGAGGGAATGGTACTTGAAAGTTGCCACGCAGGCTGTCAATATTAGTTTGGAGACCTTCAAAATAGTTAAAAACTGCTTTTTCAGACAGCAGTACCTTAAAACATATTAGCCGGACACGAGTCAAACTACGATAGGAGCCTGTATTGAACTTTGCTACAGACCTTCCATCAATAAAATGATAGGGTCATCGCTGAAAATCCCATAGGTGCACGCAGCACTACGAGAACACTGCACGTCAGTTCAGAGCCCTGTGCGTAGTAGCGATGGCGCTCTTGTAGAGCGTGCCAGTGTGACCCTTATAGCTCCTGGAATTCTCCGCAAAATAAAAAGGAGAGAAAAATAACGCAGGCAGGTGATA
>NQII01000682.1:153699-217473 GCA_002778355.1 Clitarchus hookeri | reverse complement strand
GAGCATAAATCAGCTCAGGGAGGGATTGGCAAGCGTACGGGTGCGTATGCAATTACGCAGAAATTATAGCGCCTCAACGTGTTCTTGCGGAACAAGAGGATTTCCCAAATAATTTTTGCCCAATCACTACGACCGCCTGTTTTCCGCGCAGAACAGTTACACGATTGCTAGAGCTGTGATTTTGTTTTACGTTTCTCATTGTTCAAGTAATAAGTTGTTCACGTCAGTAAGTTAAGCACTTTGAGTGTGGTGCACGTTTACTGACAATACGCCTGAAGTGAGACGTCAATATTATCGAAGGCATGACCATACATACTGTTTATCTCTGCACTACCATTTACAAACGTCATATTGGTTCGCGCGACATAGGACACGCTTACTGTTATACTGTCAATCGTTCCATACAGGGGGAGGCTGTCTGCCAATGTAATTGGCGAGTCGCAAGTGTCTCAATCAAACGTTCTTTCCTACGTAGAATAACATACAATCCATAGTGTTCATTTGAGTAATTTACACTTGAGTGTAGCTGGCGTAATGTTACGTTGCAGAGCAACTTACGAACACTGCTACCAAAGTAATATTTCGTCCTCCACGACTTCAAGGAATGCGGATGCAGTAAAGCTACGTCAAACTCCGCACAACTGTGTTAAATTCAGGCGATGTATGGGGCCGCGGTGGCTGAGCGGTAAGCCTGCTCGCCTTTCGACAAAGCGAACCGGGTTCAATCCCCGGCCGGGTCACTCCCAGATTTTCGCACGTGGGAGTCGTGCTGGACGATGTCACTGGTTGGAGGGTTTTCTCGGAGATATCCCGTCTTCCCCATCCTTTCATTCCGGCGATGCTCCATACCTCAATCACCCTCGTCGACTCTCAACACCTCGCTGTTAAGAGCCGTTCATACCTCTTCACTCACTCACTCAGGCGATGTAATCACTTAGGTAGCATTAATCAAGCCAAGCTCGCTCTATAAGTACTCGCAGGCGGAAATGGCATGGCAGTTCCTTTGACGTGGGCATAGCTACTCTCTGATTGGCTGCGCGAGATTATTTGCACGAGATTTGTGTCTTACTGGCTACTGCATGTTGAGGAAGATTCTCTATTGGCTGTCCTGCTGACTGGCGAGGAGGTTTCCTGTCGCTGATTGACGAAGGGTTGTCCAAGATGTTGCTATCAAGTGACGCCATTTTGCTGGCGTGTGCGTTTGTTCAGTTCGCGAAACAAGTAACAGTTTCACCTCCGTATTGTCTGGTAGGTAGAGTCCATTCACGGAAACTTCACACTCGTTAACACTTTTTAAAAATCGCCCCTAGTGTGGCGTGTCTGGTTTTTTCCTACAACAATTGTTTTACCCGTCTGTTAACTTAACAGTACTTTAATTTCATTTAAATGGGAATTGCACTTATATTTTATATATAAGTACGGGTAGTGACATTTCGAGACAAGATAGAGCCCAAAGAACTGTAGGGTCGTCCAGCTTCTTTGATTGGCTAAATAATGTTCTGTCCCGTATTAACCGTTTGTGTACGAATCACGAACGTTCAGTGAAGGAGTTTCTTAGTCCCGAGTGGCTTGGTCAAAGAAGGACAAGGCACCATCAGCCAATGAAGGTATAACAACAGCTGAGGTGTGTACATAGTATTGAAGTCTACTGTGTGCTCCGATTTTGATGCTAAAAGTCAGTGGCCCTGTATATAAGTAAATCGCAATATTTTATTAATAGGGCCACCCTTTTTTTATGCACAGACTATACTTCAACTTCATACGTGGAAACTTGCAAATTTCGTTTGGCTCTTGGCCGCGTGTCTGTGTGAGAAGACATTTTCCGCTTGACTCCGCCAATCAGCGTTAAGTTACCCCGACGCTAAACGTCGGTGATTGGCTGGTAGGCACGTAACACGCGTGAAATTTGATATTATCCAACCGCAAAATACGTTCTCAACTAACGTGTTTTTTTAGTACAATTGGTCGTGGAATCTTTTCGCGAAAAACAGGTGCGACCTATTCATTAATAATTAGTAGGTTTATCTACGAACAGGGAGGAAATAGTTGCGTTGGTAGCGCCTAGTAAGAAATAGTTCTCATGCAAATTATCATTAAGCTGAATGCGCAGGAATGAGGCGCGCTGCCCTAGACATGGTTCAGCTTCGCTTGCATGAAGCGGAGGAATACCATGAAAGTAGAACGTAAGCGGGGTTTCAGGAAAATTGGCGGCACGGAATTCAGTACTTGTTTTTTTGTAGGTCTGTTATTGGCTCAGAATTCATCTGGGCGTGTCTAATAAAATATGATCTAATAGTAAACGTACGATAAATGTAATGTGTTTGAAGTCTAGCTTGTCTCAAAATTAATTCCCGAAATTTTTCATCTCCAACGTATAGGGAATAATTAGAGACCATAATATTTCGCGTTTTAAGTTGGCATCAAAGTAAACTCCAAACACCTTCACATAAACTCGAACAAAAATCACTTGCTGTTCACAGACCTCGTATTTCAGCCACTCAGAACGAAGCTACAAGACTGTTGTATGTTTGCTACTAGTTCTGAGTCTAAAATGGCGTGGAGGTTCAATGACATGCGTGAAACTAACGGCGAATTACGACGCGAAATGATAGGGTAACCAGTAATTGATAAATATGGCTAAGTAAATGTGTTCACTTAATGATTTTGTGGAAACGTACTTGTCGTAAAGATTTTCCATAAAATTTTTCGGTTTAGTTTCTTAATAAATTCACACAAAACATTTGCATTTCTAGTTGTGGGTCTCGCAAGGCGACGTTACAGAGTACATAAATACGCAGAGACTAAATTGCGGGGCAGATCCTTTGATGTAGGTGTGCCCACTCCTATGATTGGATGCGCAAGGCCTTGTGTGTGATTGGTTACTGCGTGTTGCGAATCGTTTCCTATTGGCTGGCTTGGCTCCTGGTGCAAAGGATGCCACGCGCTGGTAGGTGAACGGCGTTCCAACGTGTTTCTGGCAAGTGAAACAATTTTGCTGGCTATTTTGTTTTCAGTAAACTGAGCATTCTCGAAAGCCCTAGCTAAAGATCTATTTCGGAGCAGAATCTCTAGTCTTCTGCCACATGTACGATTGGGGCCGTGGTGGCTGAGAGGTTAGCCTGCTCACCTCCCGCCAAAGCGAACCTGGTTCAACCCCCGGCCGGATCACGTCCGCATGTGGGAATCGTGCCGGACGATGCCGCTGGTCGGCGAGTTTTCTCAGGGATCTCCCGTCCCCCCCACCCCTTTTCATTCCGGCGTTGCTCCATTCTCACCTCAATCACTCTCATCGGCTCTCAAGACCTCGCTCTTAAAATCCGCCCAAATCGCTTCGCTCTCTCACTCACATGTGCAATTAACATTGCCATGGGCCTGCTCATTTTACTCACGTGTTGGCGAAGCAAATCTGTACAATTATTAAAAAAATTAATATTTCACAATTCAAATCATTTTTACATTTACGTGCTCTGCGTTCTGTGCACATTTAAAGACAATCTAGAAATGTGTCACACTTGATTACAGGAAGGACATAACTAATGCCATTTGCTTTCCCACTTGCCACTGGCCTATTGGTTTGCACCACATTTTACAAGATAACTGCACTGAATAGAGATTATTACTGGCTGGCTGTCAGCCAATAAAGTGCCGAGATGATCGTCTCCTAATCAAATATCCTTATATAAGTAACGCGTGATACAATCTAAATTATTCATTTCAGCTGTTACAAAAATGTTTTAGTTTTTCTTCTTGATAATTAGTGCTGTGTGTTTTAGAGTTCCTTCAATATCCTGACAACCATTAACGAGACAATGAATTAACACCCACGCAAGTTATTTGGGCATAGTGTTCTAAGTGTTACCAAAAACACAAAGCAAGAGAAAATTATTTCAGTACTAGCGAACCGGCCCGGCTTCGCCCGGGTACAATTGAGTTTTACAGTGATACACTAATAACTAAATTGGGAAAAGATAATTAATTTATGTGAAAACATAATTATAAAATTATACTATGTTGGCCTACGGTTTTAACTAATTACGGCAATCCAAAAGTAAGGAAATATTTTTTACCCGATAGCCAAGAAGTAGGGTAATGTGTTTGGAGTATATATGTGCAACTATCGCATAGTTACCACATTCTCGCTTTCCAACGTCGATGTACGAAAATCAAAACGTCAGTTTCGTCAAGTTGTAGCACATTTGGATGGGTGACCGTTTAGTGGCATAACATCTGAGCGCTTCCGGGCTTCGGAGGGCACGTTAAATATTCGGTCCCGGTTGTTATCGATTGATAGCAGTCGTTAAGCAATTTCAAAGGTCCTTGGGCGGCCTGGTAAACTCTGACACCAGAGGGAAAAAATATTTCGGTCACGTTCCCAGCCGTTGCAGAATTACGTTTTGTTGTTGTTCCACAGGAACCTTACAATTTTCCGGGATAAAAAATAATTCTATGTCCTATTCCAGGGCCTAAAGTACCTACATACCAAATTTCATCAAAATCCGTTCAGCCGTTATGGAGCTGAGTGGCAACAAACATACATACACGCACCTACACACGCACACACTCAGACTTTAGCATTTATAATATTAGTAGGATTCATAAATATATACCTAACACTTTTAATTAAACGTGAAAGCATGGAACTACTTTCCCTACGTCGTTACCAACTTTACAGGACGAATTCCACTCAGTGTGCCCGTTAGGGTGTGTGAAGGTAGGGGCAGTGACAGTTTTCAAAGCTACATTTCAAAAGTGCTCATTTAACTGTGAACAGCATATTGTCTTAACTTATTCAGACTCAGTGTAAATAACTGTGTGCAATACGACGTGTAGGTAATTTTTGGTCTGAACTGCGCACTGCGAAGATCAATGACCAATGATCTTACCTGTGGGTAAGTGATTCGTAAACACTCTTGCTGGTCTAAGTTACAATTGGTTCATATTTCTGTCGCCGAACGTATAGCCTACAGATCATTATCTGTGACAACGAAACAAGTGTCGTGTTGACTTCAGTACACAGCTCGCATCATAACTTTTTTTGTTTGCAACACAGGAAAACGTACATTTAAGAGGGTCTGAACTGGTTAAGAACTGTGTGTCGACGTTTTAGTATTCGCCGTCGTGAGGCGGCCGCTTGTCCGACAGAGCGGCGACAGAAACATTTGGCTGAGGCGGAAATATCAGGCAGGAGGCTATGGACGAACGGACGGGACAGGAGAACCTGTTCTTTTCTTCCTTTCAGCCGCCATACATGGCGACGGCGACCCGAGAAGAATGTCGCGCACGCCACTCGCTCTTCGCCGACGTTGATGCCAGTACACTCTGTGTGGGGAAGAGTGCTCACGCTAGCTGCGCAGAACCAGTCTCCGTGTCTCAACACCGCACTGCTTTTCTGCCTATACCACTATCATAAACGACGTGGATAGGGTTTGAGGTTAGGACACTGCTTACGTAATCAAATAATGTGAAATATTTGTATACATCCTCGAAGGAATTTTTAATTCGAAATTAACAAATTTAAATTGGTAAAATAATTTCATTCCTATGAAATTTATTGTCTTTTGTAAAATTAAGATATAAACGAACACGTTCATCAGTGTTGACCATGTGACTCTGACAGTTGTGTTGCTTTGGGGCAGGTCAATGATGGTAACATGCGTAGAAGACGAATAAGCGGTCTACCTCATCTTGGCTCTATGCTTATGCCTGCGATACGCCGAACCACGTTGCGTGCTCGGGATCTAGGGGAGCGACGCCCGGGCGGGACCTGGATCCTCCGACGTTGTGTCCAGTTTCACGTTTGTTCTACTCACGTTGGGAAGCACAAAGTAAATATGAGGTAGACAGCTTATTCGTCTTCTGCGCATGCGCCCAACATTGACCTACCACAAGTCGCATCACTTTTATGTGAGTAAAAAACTTTCACAAATTTGAACTTAATCAAATTGCATTACAAATAGGTTGGAGGAAGTATACAAACATCTCGAAGAACTTGTTTACTAAACAGTGTTCTAACCTCAAATCCAATCCACGCCTTTTTCTGCTAGTCGTGACGGCAGAGAAGCAGTTCAATGTAGGGACACGGAGACTGGTTGTGCGCAGTCAGCGAGATCACTCTACCTCGTCTTTAGTGTATGCGCCAACGTGGAAGGTGGTTCGACACATCACTTTCCCGTACGTCATAGAGTATCTAGGGATGAAGAAGAGAAACAGCCCCGTGTGTCGCAATCTCCAGCAGCAGTAGACTAAGTATGGAGTGGACTGATGCCTGCCTTGTCCTCACGATGGCTCACAGAGTGCCCGCACAACTGTTACATTAACGTTTTCTAAAACTGGAACAGATGAGTTTGGGTGGCTGTTAACAACGGAGTCTTGAGAGCCGATGAGGGTGAAGCGACGCGAGTGTGGAGCAGCGCCGGAATGCAAGGGCGGGGGGAACGGGAGGTCCCCGAGGAAACCCGCCGACCAGCAGCAAACACTCTAGCTGCCGCTCCACCGCGACCCCAGTTAAAATACGAGCAGCACAGGCTAATTGCGTTGTGAAACTATCTCGGTTGAGGAATACTTCACTGAATAACAGGTGAGCCTGAACGAAGTCTATATCTTTAAACCAGAAGAAAACGTTTATTTGTTTAATGGCGCATGTATCAGGTGTGTAGTGTTAACAATTTAAACCAACACAACGTTCGCTGGTCCGTGCATTTCTCGTGGCTCTCCAAAAACACAGGGTTGTTGAAACAAGAGAACGAATTACCTTTCCCGCAGTTGTGCGCGGTAAGAACAATAAGAGAGCGTAGTTGGAGGGTGTGGCAGAGCGAAACAGGTACTTGAGGAGGAAAGGGGAAAGATAAATGGAAGCTCAACCCCGACGAAGCGGTCGACAGAGAACAAGGTCAACGATAAGATCGAAGTGAAGACTGCATAATGATTAAGTATCTAATGTAGTTACATCGGCATGTAGTAACATCGAAATGCACATACATTAAAAATCCAACCCCACTCTTAAAACATTTTTCTTTAATTTTACGGAAAAGTGCTGGTAAAAATTTATCCAGAACTCTCCACACTTTGTGTTTCAAAAACTGAATTTCAGTAAATTTCAAGTAACTTGTCATGAATTCGCGGAATTTCTCCCTAAATTAGCTAGTTTTTTTTTTTTCGCTGTATTTCCAGTTTTAACAAATAAATAGCAAAAAACTTTTAATTTTTATTTTGCGGATAGTTTTCTGTGTACAAAAAAAAATAAAATTGTACATTTCAGTAAATCAACATATTTGTTTTTATTCTTTTCCAAAATTGCCTTAAACTGNCAATGTAGGGACACGGAGACTGGTTGTGCGCAGTCAGCGAGATCACTCTACCTCGTCTTTAGTGTATGCGCCAACGTGGAAGGTGGTTCGACACATCACTTTCCCGTACGTCATAGAGTATCTAGGGATGAAGAAGAGAAACAGCCCCGTGTGTCGCAATCTCCAGCAGCAGTAGACTAAGTATGGAGTGGACTGATGCCTGCCTTGTCCTCACGATGGCTCACAGAGTGCCCGCACAACTGTTACATTAACGTNAAGTATGGAGTGGACTGATGCCTGCCTTGTCCTCACGATGGCTCACAGAGTGCCCGCACAACTGTTACATTAACGTCTTCTAAAACTGGAACAGATGGGTTTGGACGGCTGTTAACAACGGAGTCTTGAGAGCCGATGAGGGTGAAGCGACGCGAGTGTGGAGCAGCGCCGGAATGCAAGGGCGGGGGGAACGGGAGGTCCCCGAGGAAACCCGCCGACCAGCAGCAAACGCTCTAGCTGCCGCTCCACCGCGACCCCAGTTAAAATACGAGCAGCACAGGCTAATTGCGTTGTGAAACTATCTCGGTTGAGGAATACTTCACTGAATAACAGGTGAGCCTGAACGAAGTCTATATCTTTAAACCAGAAGAAAACATTTATTTGTTTAATGGCGCATGTATCAGGTGTGTAGTGTTAACAATTTAAACCAACACAACGTTCGCTGGTCCGTGCATTTCTCGTGGCTCTCCAAAAACACAGGGTTGTTGAAACAAGAGAACGAATTACCTTTCCCGCAGTTGTGCGCGGTAAGAACAATAAGAGAGCGTAGTTGGAGGGTGTGGCAGAGCGAAACAGGTACTTGAGGAGGAAAGGGGAAAGATAAATGGAAGCTCAACCCCGACGAAGCGGTCGACAGAGAACAAGGTCAACGATAAGATCGAAGTGAAGACTGCATAATGATTAAGTATCTAATGTAGTTACATCGGCATGTAGTAACATCGAAATGCACATGCATTAAAAATCCAACCCCACTCTTAAAACATTTTTCTTTAATTTTACGGAAAAGTGCTGGTAAAAATTTATCCAGAACTCTCCACACTTTGTGTTTCAAAAACTGAATTTCAGTAAATTTCAAGTAATTTGTCATGAATTCGCGGAATTTCTCCCTAAATTAGCTAGTTTTTTTTTTTCGCTGTATTTCCAGTTTTAACAAATAAATAGCAAAAAACTTTTAATTTTTATTTTGCGGATAGTTTTCTGTGTACAAAAAAGAAATTAAAAAAAAAATAAAATTGTACATTTCAGTAAATCAACATATTTGTTTTTATTCTTTTCCAAAATTGCCTTAAACTGTNAAAAAAAAATAAAATTGTACATTTCAGTAAATCAACATATTTGTTTTTATTCTTTTCCAAAATTGCCTTAAACTGTTTCCAAACAATGTAACTATATCCGGGCCCTACCACGTTCACTGTCGAATTTCGTTACACTGTGCGCGCGTTAACTTCCGTTGCACACTAAACTTTTACCCTCAACCCGTCAAAAGAAGTATAACTTCGAAAATTTACAATGATTTATACTTGATGGAGATTCGAAACCGAGTGAAAGCTTCAGAAGTCCGCATTCCTAACCACTCACCTCTGACGTTCTAGTAAGAGCCACATGTGATATTTCTGGATTAGAAATAAGAAACTTTTTCAATTTATAGAAAGTTTTTGTATTTTAGGTATTGCTTACCATTACAGACGCCTGATGCTGCTTTTAAATGTTTGAAGGAACCTATCTAAGTGGCGTGGATGTCCTAAATGCCGCAGCAAATATCATTCTCTGGTTACAATGGAGAACAGAGCTTCGTGTGGACTCGGCATTGTTCGTTCCCGAAACCCGAAGTTGTAGGAAATTTTCTGTTTAGGGAGCTCAGATCAGTTTTTTCATCATTGTGGATTGCGTTTTCCGTATATTAGCTGTACATATCCGTAACAACTTCCACAAATATACGGAAATGCTTCACAGTGCAGCAAGAAAACGCTATTTCCGTATATTTGCTGTACATTCTTGCTCAAATTTCCGCGACTTTACGAAACAGTGCAGTAAGAGAACGCGTTGCGAGTTTGTTGCTGACAAACGCGCGAACATGAACCTTGTGCAAGTACGTGACGCATACTACGACTGGTAGCAGTTGAGTTCCCTCTCTTTACGTTATTGCTTGGGCTGAGTTTACACTCTCGGGCGCTGATTGGCTAACGAAGTTCCGGCTTGCGGCTAGCTATTGAGACTCGTAGAGCGAATGCAACCCCACAGTCGCCGCTCATCTGGAAAACAGGGAAATGCCTCGGAAACTTCTAGCTGTAAGCCAACTTGATTGCTCATTGGTCACGCAAAGCTGTAGAGACGAGTCTCGTTGGCAGTTGCACGTAATGGAGTATTGTCCTATTGGTCGGACTGCGGCAAGTTAGTCTCCGGGAGCTGATTGATGGGCGACATTCCGCCATTTTGGTGGCCAGTGAGGCTATTTTGCTGGCGCGTGTGTCTGGAGATCGCAGTACACGTCACAATTTAACATCTGTATTAAAATGTATTCTGTGGTAATAAAATACACACACATTTTGAGTTACGCTAACGGAACTAAAGCGAATATAATTTAATGTCCAGTACATTTGCATTTATATAAAATCTTACCTTACTAGCACTGAAAATTTAATGCTTGCATTGATATTAAAATAGGTTCGTTCCAAATTTTTTGAAACCGGTATTATAACAAAATCGCTCTTAAATTCTTTTCAGAAAAACGTGAAATTTGTTAACGCTGAAGTTTTACGACAGCGCGGTCCACATTTCAAGGAAGGATGCGCTCACAGTCAGATGAAACAATGTGCAATTGTGAAATGACAGTTTCTTGCGTGATTGTGGCAAGTAATATTACGGTGCACACATACCTGATGCACGAACTAGCTTGCAGTGGGTTTGTAATACACGACTCAAAAACAATCTATCTTACTACTGTACAATATATATCCACACAAAACTATGCGATATTTCAGTTCAGGGTGGAATACCACCTTCAACAGATCACGTTTACTGCAAACACTAAGTTCTTCAACATGGCCGAAATTGACATTTCCAGAGTGTCTGTTACAACCGAAAATATTATGTGTGTATTCCTGCGAAACTAGTATGGGACCCTGCAATGAACCTTTTTACAGACTTTCCAAAAACAAAATGATAAGACCATAGCTTAAGGCGCCCGTCTACCTGGCGCTTGAACTGCGTTGCAGAGTGTTCCAAATACACGTTTTTCAACGAAACTATTAAGCGTGCGTCCAACGTGCTGATCTACGAAAAGAACACACACTTCAGACGAGAGCTGTTAAGTACTTTCAAAATATCACGTACGTTAGAAACATCAATTCAGAGTACTCCAAAACCGCTAAAAACGGCCTTTCCAAGGCGCTGTAGCTCAAAATGCACGCATCAGATACATACAAAACTACTATAGGGGACTGCACTGAACCTTCCTAAAGACTTCCCACTAATAAAATAATATGGTCACCGCTGAAAGTCCCATAGGTACACGCAGCACGACGAGAACACTGCACGCCAGTTCAGAGCCTTGCGCTTAGCGGCGATGGCGTACTTGATGCGCGTGGCAGTGTCGCCCTTATCGCTCCCGCGCTTCTCGGCCTAGACGTGGGAAAAAGTTCCAGGTAGACGGGGGCCTTAAAGCGCCATAGGTAGACGAAGTGCGACGAGAACACTGCACGCCAGTTCATAGCATTGCGCTTAGCAGCGATGGCGCACCTGATGCGCGTGGCAATGTCGCCTTTATCGCCAACGCGCTTCTCCGCCTCAGACGTGGGAACAGCCCAGCAGGTGGGCGGGAGGCCTCACTTCAGCGCTGAACGGCTGCGAAAGGCGGCCAGACAATTACGAAGCATCTACTTCCGCGTTGGTAAATACCGCGCTGCGAGACTTACGTTTTTTCTACAGGTAATACGTACGCGAGTAGCAGCTCTCGCCCAACCGCTCTCGGCCGTTGTCACTACTAAACTTAATCAACAACTCCCTCCCCCCTCCTTGTCCTTCATGTGGCGGCAATGGAATCTCCCGACTTGCCCGACGCGTTTAGGACTTCTGCGCTGTATTTATTTCATTTGGATTTCACTCTAGTTCGCCAGAGAATCGTTAAACGGCGGCAGATGACAGGTAGACTACGGGAATTCCACGAAGACATAAGAAGAGCGTCCACCTCGCACTACTTCAACCGGCGTGCACCGCATTCCTATGAGATCGCCGCTGTCGACCTCACAACAGAACCAGACATTAAACACAGAAGAAATGACGTGGCGGTTCCTTTGATGCAGGCGTGCCCATTATCTGATTGGTTTCGTGAGGCTCTGCGTCTGGTTGGCTACTGCACGATGCGAGACGTTCGCTATTGGCTGGGCTGCCGGCTGGGGAGTACCTTGCNGCTCTGCGTCTGGTTGGCTACTGCACGATGCGAGACGTTCGCTATTGGCTGGGCTGCCGGCTGGGGAGTACCTTGCTGACATGTTGCCGGCCAGTGACGCTGTTTCCCCGACGTGTGCGGCTGAAGTCGGCAGAACAAGCGTCTGTATCACTTCTGTATTCCTAAGGCGAATTCCTTGTAGAGTCAATTCACGATTGCTTACACCTTTTCTGAAGCCCTGCGAAAGTTTTACTTCCAGGATATCCCTCCGCCTCATTTCCCACATGCGAAAATCCAGGAAAGACCCGGCCAGGGATGGAACCAGGTTCGTCTTGGTGCGTGCCATCGTAGTGCCCTCCGAGCGACANCCCTCCGTACAGACACATTGTGCTTTACGGCGATAAGGGCCACGCTGCCACGCGCATCAAGTGCGCCCTCGCCGCTAAGCGCAAGGCTCTGGACTGACTTGCAGCCTTCTCGTCACACTACGCGTACCTCTGGAACTTTCAGCGGTGGCTGAGCGGTTAGCCCGCTTGCCTCACATCAAGGCGAACTGAGTTCAATCCCCGATCGGGTCATTGTCGGATCTTCGCATGTGTGAATCGTGCCGGACGATGCCGCTGGTCAGCGGATTTTCTCGGGGATCTCCCGTTTCCCCCGCCCTTTCATTCCGGNTGAATCGTGCCGGACGATGCCGCTGGTCAGCGGATTTTCTCGGGGATCTCCCGTTTCCCCCGCCCTTTCATTCCGGCGCTGCTCCATACTCGCCTCAATCACTCTCATAAGCTCTCAACATCTCACTGTTGAGAGCCNGCCCTTTCATTCCGGCGCTGCTCCATACTCGCCTCAATCACTCTCATAAGCTCTCAACATCTCACTGTTGAGAGCCGCTCAAATACCTTCACTTACTCAATTATTTTACGCATGAAAATTCTGCAGAAAGTTTCAATGCCGGGCCTTTGAATAGCTTTGTGTTTTTTCTAGCCCGTATATTTTGAGATACAGCNATTCTGCAGAAAGTTTCAATGCCGGGCCTTTGAATAGCTTTGTGTTTTTTCTAGCCCGTATATTTTGAGATACAGCACTTTTAAAAATACGTTTTTTTAGCCATTTTTTAGTACTCTGAAACGGCATTTCTAATGTGCGACGTCTTCAAAGCACCTAAGAGTCCTCATCTGAAGTATGTGTTCTTTTCGTAGATCAGCAAATTGGACGCATTTTAACCGTTTCGTAGGAAGACGAGTATTTCAAACACTCTGTCCCAGATAGGCGGGAACCTTAAGGGTTCTACCTGCCTGGCGCTTGAACTGCGCTCCAGAGTGTATCACATCCTGATTATAATTTAGAAACTATAAACGTGACCTTATTATGTTTACCTTGGAAAATACATCATACTCGAGACAGGGACAAAATGGATTTTTAAAATTTACTACGTACGCTGTGAATATTATTTTGGACCACTCCAATATAGTTTACAAAGGCTTTTTCCAGAATGCAGCATCTTAAAACGTACTAGCCAGACACGAGTCAAACTACGACAAGAGCCTGTGTTGAACTTTGCCACAGACGTTTCAACAATAAAATGATAGGGTCACCACTGAAAGTGCCGTACGTACAAACATCTCTACGATGACACTGCACGCCTGTTTAGAGCCCTGCGCGTAAAGGCGATGGCGCTCTTGTAGCACGTGCCAGTGTAACCCTTATAGCTTCCGAACTTCTCGGGCAAAAAAAAAAGAAAAAAGAACGATGCAGGCAGCAGGACCTTGGACAAATTCATAGAGACGCGCCCTCTACCTCCTGTGGACTGGAGACTTTGGAAACACCCCGAGAAACCCCATCAGCATAAGGCAGGGAGGCATCAATTTTATATTGGTCTGCATCATGTCGCCTCACAAAGGTGCCCTCACATGTTTTCTCAAAACTTNCAGGGAGGCATCAATTTTATATTGGTCTGCATCATGTCGCCTCACAAAGGTGCCCTCACATGTTTTCTCAAAACTTTCAAACTTTATTATTTGTGTGGTTGGAACTAAAAATATTTCATGAAAAATTTAAAAAATTCATAACTTCAAAACGCGAAATATTTTGCTTGAATTTATTTATGTAACTACTTTTATACTAAAGGTTTAACACAGTTTTTCGTAATCTTTTACGAAAAGCGACATTTTAATACATTGATAAAATATTTAGCTAAAAAGCTCCCAAAATTGATACAAAAAATGTATAATGATATACACGATCTCACAGCATTACATTACTTTGGTATATTTCTAAGTATCCACCACAAAATTTACATGCTTTAAGTAATTTTCCTCTTTTTTCACAACACTTCAATTGAAAAACATTTAAAAACATTTCGGCCGACGAGTGGAATGCGTTTTCCCTACTCTACAAACATTTATTTATATATTATAATCCATTCACGGTCACTTCACACTTTTCTGAAGTGCTACTTCCAGGATATTCCTCCGCCTCATGCAAACAAAGCTTAACTAGGTCTAGAAAATTACACCAAAGGACAACGCACCGAATTCGTGCGCACTCAGTTGTAATAATATTTTGTATGAGAACTATTTCTTACTAGGCGCTACCAACACACAGGTTTTCTCACTTTTTTTTATAAATATTCCTTATAAATTAAACATTGTAATTTATTAAATTTAACAAAATATAAGATCCTTTTGACTGAACAGAGGTATAGAACGCTTGTGATACATGGCGTATTCAGCAAACAACCAAACACCTCATACTTGGGGTGATTTTCCAAACGTTACACTCTGAGAAATTATTCGGAAATTTACCGTACCAGTGTATACGCTAAGTGAGGAATGGGGAATGGTAATTTTTTCCCCCTATACATTCACTGTAGTTTTCCTACGTTTGCTCAGGAAACAGTCAAGTGCGTAGGGAAGTTGCCAACTTTGTAAAGTAGCGAAGCTTAACACACCTATACTTGCAGCTTGGAGTGTGGTATTTTTTCCATGCGGTGTATAGGTTTAAAACTTCCATTACAATTTAGAAGTTTACCAGAATTTTTTTTTACAGTGTAGATTCCAAAAGTGTGAAGAAACCACGATTAGACTACAATTTGAAGTGCTGTAAAATTGAGAACGTAGCGTGCAGNTAGATTCCAAAAGTGTGAAGAAACCACGATTAGACTACAATTTGAAGTGCTGTAAAATTGAGAACGTAGCGTGCAGTCATTTCATTTGAGTAGTGGGGAAAGGATAACTAGTAGGGAGGGGGGTGCAGAGATAGAGGGAAGTTTTTGTAGCCGGCTGCACGTGTGTGTGTGTGTGCGTGTGATATATTGTGGCGAGCGTGCTGCAGTGTTTGTTGTCGACTTCTAAGCAGGGGGGNCGTGTGTGTGTGTGTGCGTGTGATATATTGTGGCGAGCGTGCTGCAGTGTTTGTTGTCGACTTCTAAGCAGGGGGGGTTGGCACGGCTCCAAGAAGACTCCATTCCGTTACTCACCGCCAAGGAACAGCCCAGTGCAACTCTCTCCCGCCGGCGCAAAGCACGCTGCCAACACAGAATACCTAACGATGCAGAAGCGAAGCTGAGTTGAGGTACTTTTTCTATCTCTCCGTGCATTGGGCCTTTTGATCGGTTGCGAACTTCACGTTTTTTATTTGTTGCTAATCTTCTTCGGCCTGTCCTCACTATGGACGGGTAGGAACTTCTTCACGATCCTGGATACAGAGTAGATAAGTGCACGGAGGCGAAATAGCGAGGCGGTTCGTTTTATGTGGCCGTGTCCATTCACTGATAGGTTGCGCGAGGTTCTCATGACGGGATTTTTGTCTAGCTGCTGTGTGCTGCTGTGGAAGGTTCCCTATTAGCTGTTCTGACATATGGGGTGTAGATTACCAGTCGCTGATTGGCAGACGGCGTCACAGTAGATTGCTGACCAGTGAAGCCATTTTTCTGGAGTGTGCGGCTGCAGTTCGCTGGATAAGAGGCTGTTGCCACCTCTGTATCCTCAACTACTCTGTACCTGCACTCTGTATTCCCATCTACGACCATCCTGTTGGTTCACACGACACCGGACATACTATACTATACATCGTTCATNCTACTCTGTACCTGCACTCTGTATTCCCATCTACGACCATCATGTTGGTTCACACGACACCGGACATACTATACTATACATCGTTCATTACTGGCCGGGTCCCTACCAATATGACGCCGAGTTAAAAATGTCCCAATAAAACGTCCTTCACTACCTAACATAGTATACACAGTAAAAAAAATTTGTAATTTTTACTGAGAAATTTTTTTGAAATTTTACGAATGCTTGTAACAGTGCATATATTTCGCTTGTAAAACGACTCGTTTGTAAAACTACAAGAGCCGTGTTTGTAATAGACCTCAAGAAATGTTCGTACTATACTGACCCGTGTCCACGAGTTTCAGCAAAATGGCGGACACTCAACAGCGTAAAACCGTATTTATCTGTATGTGCAAACATTATGGGAGATGTAAATTTTAGTCGCGTGTAAAAATAAATGTATTGCAAGTTCGAATGACGTAAAACACTTAAAACAATTCAAATAATCAAAATAAAACGACAATTTCTATAAAGCGTGATCGTATTACTCATTAACTGTTCATGTTTCCTAGCTACACAGAACATTTAAAATTAACTAAATGTATTCCCCTTAATTTAATAACTTATTTAATATTTTGTAGTTACTTGAAGCTGAATTTACTACAAAAATGAATTTTACGCTTGTAAGTCAATTTGGTCTTGTAGTTAAGGTTGTGGGCTGATAATAAATGGGATTGGGTTCTAGCCCGCGTGATAACAAAGCGTAGATTTTTTTCTTAAATTATAATTTAATTTTTTTTTTTTTTAGTTACTCTCTGTTATAAATTCATCACACTTGTTTTCTAGAAGAAAATAATTATATGCACTTCTCAATAATGTAAGTGGTAATACAAGGCTATATATAATCTGTAATAATTACAAATTTATGATTTGCAGATTTTACAAGAAATCTGTTAGTAGTTTTACAAAGGATTTTCTTGGCAACTGCGTTCCCAATAATTTTTCTTGTCAAAGTATAAAACTTTTTTTAGAGAGTGTAGAGTGTACAAATCAATCTTTTTATTTGAGTAGCTTACAAACTGAATGTTCATGACGTAATATAAAGTTGCCGTGAACATGATGGAAACTGCTGACGAAGTAATATTCCGTTGCCCGTGTCTTCGCAGAACACGGATGTCGAAACGTTACGGCCAACTGCATACAGCTCAATTCAGTTCATACGACACAACTTCTCGTCGGCTGCACTCAAAGTGTTAAGTTTCGGAGTAAACGTCACGGAATGTTTTCGCAAAAGATTTCACTTACCCTTAATAATAATGGTTAACTTTTACAGGTTGGCACACGTTTGCTGGTACTCGAGAGAAGCTTGGTGAGTGGTTGATGAAAGCTTTTCCAGTGAATGAGCGAGGCTTTATGGAAATAATAGAAAACGCAATGAGGAACAAGGCTATTTGAAAAAAGCAAAGATAGCTCTGTTCNAAACGTTACGGCCAACTGCATACAGCTCAATTCAGTTCATACGACACAACTTCTCGTCGGCTGCACTCAAAGTGTTCAGTTTCGGAGTAAACGTCACGGAATGTTTTCGCAAAAGATCTTACTTACCGTTAATAATAATGGTTAACTTTTACAGGTTGGCACACGTTTACTGGCACTCGAGAGAAGCTTGGTGAGTGGTTGATGAAAGCTTTTCCAGTGAATGTNGAAGCTTGGTGAGTGGTTGATGAAAGCTTTTCCAGTGAATGAGCGAGGCTTTATGGAAATAATAGAAAACGCAATGAGGAACAAGGCTATTTGAAAAAAGCAAAGATAGCTCTGTTCTTATAAACCTTAAAGTTTTGAGAGCTGCGACTAAATATTAGTCGCGTGAACGTAACTGAGTTGCATGGAGTTTGCTGTAACATTACGACAGCCGCATTATTAGAAGGCACGGACAAGCCAAGGGTGACTCACCGGAAGTCTTTAATAAGTATTCTTCAACATAATACAACGTCAGCAGCGCCAAAAGTGTAAATTAATCAAATGAAAAATATGGATATACAGGCTCATTCTAAAATCATGGGACAAACATTGAGGGGCGGTACAGCTCACTTAAACAAACAATTATTGTATAGGAATATATGGGCGGGAGTGACGCGTTGAGGCATTAACACAAAAATAACACATGAAATGCTACACATTGTTTATTTACAACGTCGCCACTAAATGCCTTTTTACAGCAATNCTCAAAATTGCTACCACCGACAGTAATGCAAGATTGGTAGCGTCGGTGGAGTGATTGGCGAACAGATTCAAATACGCCGGGTATTTCACGCACGCCATCATTGTCAGCCAATCACGTCATATGTAGAGGTCGCCAGGCATGCGTGACTGTTGGTGGATGCATATCCAGCAACTGTTTTAACATTTTCTGTACGGAATCACTCGTTAAGTATGCTGCTAATGAACATTTTATGTTTCCGTTAATGTGTTATGTTTTTGTGTTTGTGCCTCAACGCGTCACTTCCGCCCATATATTCCTATACAATAATTGTTTGTTTTAGTGAGCTCTACCACCCCTCAATATTTGTCCCGTGATTTTAGAATCATCCTGTATATGTAAATATATATAAATATGTATTTTATATATAAATGTGTATATTATTCTACATTTGATTGGGAAAGTATCAAATCGTAATTATACAGACAGAGAGCCGGCGAAATGAACTTTTGACAGTACAGTAAGTGTGAACCAATACGATAATTATAAACGGGAATACTGTACACGCTCGCGAATATAAGTAACTATCTTATAGTTTCTATGTCAGTAAATCTGTACAGCACTGAAGTAATAAACAGTTTTAACTATCTTGTCCCGGTATCGCTATGCATACACTTAATAACGACAGGCTGGAAACTTTGCTGACACCTAATCACTAACGCGCGGAACAGACCGACGAGTTACATAATAATGCTTTCCGTTTAAACTACTTAATCTNCTGACACCTAATCACTAACGCGCGGAACAGACCGACGAGTTACATAATAATGCTTTCCGTTTAAACTACTTAATCTCGTTGCCGAATGAATTGACAAAGAACGCTATTGCAGGTACGGTAGGCTCTGCGGCTGGAAATACATAAATGCTTTCATAAAGTACACATAAGTTTCAGAACGCAGTTGACTTCACTCTGAATAAATGTCTGTAAAGAAATTTACCATTCGTAATTTGTTTAGTAGCCTATGCGTTTACAACAGGGGTACTCAAACTGCGGCCCGCGGGCCCATTCTTTGTGGCCTGCGCTCGNCTGACACCTAATCACTAACGCGCGGAACAGACCGACGAGTTACATAATAATGCTTTCCGTTTAAACTACTTAATCTTGTTGCCGAATGAATTGACAAAGAACGCTATTGCAGGTACGGTAGGCTCTGCGGTTGGAAATACATAAATGCTTTCATAAAGTACACATAAGTTTCACAACGCAGTTGACTTCACTCTGAATAAATGTCTGTAAAGAAATTTACCATTCGTAATTTTTTTAGTAGCCTATGCGTTTACAACAGGGGTACTCAAACTGCGGCCCGCGGGCCCATTCTTTGTGGCCCGCGCTCGNTTTTAGTAGCCTATGCGTTTACAACAGGGGTACTCAAACTGCGGCCCGCGGGCCCATTCTTTGTGGCCCGCGCTCGCCGTCTTCAGTAGATACAAGTTACCAAATTCTTATTTTTAGGGTGTCATTTACGAAAATAAAAAGCAATACATAATACGAATTTATTGAAAGTTAAAGTCACTGATGAAACCAGACGATATTTTTCATTATTTTATCAGTCAGGCGACTTGTGTACATATTTTTGATGTACTGCCTCCACCCGCCATCACCGTATCGAACGAATAAACGAACGACTTGCAAGAAGATAAACGACACTCTGAATTTTAAATGTCATCGAATTACCTACCTACTTTCAGTTCAAAAATATTATTATATCATGTGTCGTAAGTGCGGCCCGCGGCGGTCTTAGTTTTCCTCAATAGGCCCCCTAAAAAAAAAAGTCTGAGTACCACTGGTTTACACTGTTGTAGTAAATTTAAGAAAAATTTCTTCCGGTGAAGCTTCCATAGCGTTCCAAGCGAGCAAGCAGGAGTTCCGGGAAGACGTTGGCGTATCCGGGCGCTGATTGGCTAAGGAGCATGCGCAACAGGCCGGCGTACTGGCAATGGCATCTTCAATACCGCAACTCCACAGAACGGCCTACACTTGTATTGAACACCTCACGGCGACTTAGTCACTCGGTGCACTCGGCACCGCAATGCACTTATTACGTCACAGGCACGACTCCATCCGCGGGACTGGATCTCGCTGATTCACCTGACAAGTCGTACAGTCCATACACGGTTCCTTCGCAGTTTTTGAATCAAGCCTACGTANGGATCTCGCTGATTCACCTGACAAGTCGTACAGTCCATACACGGTTCCTTCGCAGTTTTTGAATCAAGCCTACGTATGTCGTGTTTGATTATTTTCTGAAAATATCACGTATCACAAGCGTTTTATACTTTTCTTAACATAAAAGCACGTCACTTTTTGTTACATTGGACTTTTAGTTAGATGTTATATATNGGATCTCGCTGATTCACCTGACAAGTCGTACAGTCCATACACGGTTCCTTCGCAGTTTTTGAATCAAGCCTACGTACGTCGTGTTTGATTATTTTCTGAAAATATCACGTATCACGAGCGTTTTATACTTTTCTTAACATAAAAGCACGTCACTTTTTGTTACATTGGACTTTTAGTTAGATGTTATATATAAATTATTATATTTAGTTTATTAATATGATTACGCGTTATTTTTTGGTTACGTTTAACTTTTACTTAGATTTTATCTATAAATTTTATTATTAAGTTTATTAATGTGATTAAAAACCGGGAGAAAATAGGCATGTTGGTAATGTCTAGCAAGAAATAGTTCTTATATTAAAAACAATTGCACTGAGTGCGTATGAATGCGGTGCGCTGCCCCTTTGGAGTGAGGCGGAGGAATACCTTGGAAGTTTAAACTATAGCAGGGATTCAGAAATGTAGGAAGTAACCGTGAATGTACTACGTTTAGTAACGCCCAAGCAGCTATTCCCATGTGATACCCAGTAACATGCCCTGCGAGTAACACGTCATCCTTACTCACAGAGATTTACTGAAGGACAAGTAGAATGATTGCTGGTTTCTATCTGCTCTGTACACACCTGATGTATTTGTAACACCTGTGCCTATCTTCTGCGTGTAGCCTTATTTTAATGAGACGTTAATGCACTTTCCTGATTTCTATGTAAATATTCCATCTGGGCCATAAGTGCATCACGCATTAGCATGACGGAAAAGATTTCATTAATATCCGTTGTCTTTAGTGGTCAAAAGTATACATAAAAGGATTTTCAGTTAACAATTTTTAATATAAATTTTTAATAGTTATACTCTAAAAATAACTTAATGTGACAAATNCCATGTGATACCCAGTAACATGCCCTGCGAGTAACACGTCATCCTTACTCACAGAGATTTACTGAAGGACAAGTAGAATGATTGCTGGTTTCTATCTGCTCTGTACACACCTGATGTATTTGAAACACCTGTGCCTATCTTCTGCGTGTAGCCTTATTTTAATGAGACGTTAATGCACTTTCCTGATTTCTATGTAAATATTCCATCTGGGCCATAAGTGCATCACGCATTAGCATGACGGAAAATAATTCATTAATATCCGTTGTCTTTAGTGGTCAAAAGTATACATAAATGGATTTTCAGTTAACAATTTTTAATATAAATTTTTAATACTTATACTCTAAAAATAACTTAATGTGACAAATAAACTTGCCGCAATTTTTGAGCGAGTTGGAAAACGTACCTTATCCAACGTACTTTAGTTCAGAACCACTTCCGCGACTGGGTAATTTGAATTGTTACGCATCTTCCTTGTCTGCCCGCCAATCGCGGACTGTCGCTGTAGAAGAGACTTAATTCTGATTGACTCACTCGTGTAACAGCCTGTCATCGCACAAAGACAAGCGGCCAATTGTCAAATGAAGTGTCCGGAAGTGATCACGTAGGATATTGAAGTGTAGCCTCGTCATGAATCTCTTCGCGGAAAGCAGGTGGACCTAAGCTGCTACGCACTATGCGTATCACGCAGGCAAATACCAGCATGTTGGCGCAAAGCCACGCCACTAAGTGCGTAAGAGTGCAGGGGCGACAGAACGACTTGATCCACGAACTTGCCGCCACACACGCCAGAGAGATGGCGCCACTGGCCATCAACATTCACCGCACTCAAACTTTGACGTCTAAGGCTATAATAAAATATATTCATTAAATATTATTCCAAATGAAAGGGCTTTAAAAAGTGCTTACTTAACCGTGAATAGCCTATACCTCGCTGCGCACACTGAGCGGAAAAAACGAAGCCATAAACGTGCTCTGTCCATTACAAAATATGATGTACAGCAAAATGTCGGAACACCGAACGCCAATCAGCTCCTGGTAAACATCCCGGCCAGTAAGGGATCAGCATGCACTAGCCAATCAGACGCAAGTCTCCCAGAGCCTCGCGCAGCTGATCTGAGAATACGTACGCACACTTCAAAGGAACTCCTGCTGTGCCAGTATGTACTTGTATGTTTATGACTAGAGGTGACGGAAAATCTAGAAGATTGTTTGAGCCAACATATATTCTATAACACTCTAACTAGTTTATTCTTCCGTGATTATAGCAACAACGTTTTGAACCGGCTAAGTTGTTTGCAGACCAGTCATGCAATTTTTCTGCCTTATAATATCAGAATCCTCATTTACCCTGTGAAATAGGGCAGCAGCTTCATAGATGCCTGACAGCCAATCAGGAAAGTAAACTGTCGCACATGTGTACAGTACGTTGATTCCTAGCAAACAGCCAACTTTTACCGCGTTAAACCATTATCTTTACTCAAGACTAAGGTAGTAAATACCACCTCTTTTCCCTCGTTTACTTGTCATCAACCAATCCACCAACGAATGGACTCGTGAAACTTCGCCTTTTCGAACTTTCACACTTAGAACACTATGTCAGAGGGTAACTAGGGATTCATAGTGTAACTAGGGATTCATAGTGTAAATAGGTGTTCATAGTGTAACTAGGGATTCATAGTGTAACTAGGGATTCATAGTGTAACTAGGTGTTCATAGTGTAACTAGGGATTCATAGTGTATCTAGGGATTCATAGTGTAACTAGGGATACAATGAAAAGGAGAGTTTCTATACCAGTGAAAACAAAACTAACAAGACTGAATTTTGATTGTTTCTTTGATGCTAGTAAGGATCTTAAAATAACTTTCCTTCTTATTGGAAATTTTCTTAAATAGTATTAAAAATAGTTAATATCAACAGAACAATCTAAATTGTACTACCTGTTACATATGGAAAGATATTTGATTGGGAGACTGTGAAGTCGGTACTCCGTTGTCTGACAGCCAGCCAGTAATAATCTTTATTCGGTGCAGTAAGTACAGCAAATGTGGAGCAGATCTCTAGGACTGTGGTAAGTTGGAAACCAAATGTCAACAAAAATGTTGACATGGCACAAACCTATCTTGTCTTCGATGCAATGCAAGTAAACGTGAACAGGATACAAAGTGTCAACCTGTTCAGAGACCGTGTCTTCGAACTTGGACATGTTGCATACGAAGGATATATGTTACCAGTGCTGTACACAGCGAGGAGTCAGCACCGAATGTCTTGAGAGCCTTCCTAACGGGTAATCTGACCGGCGAACATTACCACACATTACGTTTATGACTGGCTGATGGTGACATCATTGAGCACGCAGCAAGTTGTTCACTGGTTGCATAAAGTACACTTGACACATGCTCACTGCACATCAAAATATTACACGAGTGCAGCACTTAAACTCACACATTTGCACGTGACCGAACGTGTTAACCGATCATCCCTCAAGGGTCCGCGAAATTCTTCTTAAAACGTTGTCAAAGAATGAACCCTCGTTTCCCACATGCGAATGACGCAATGCAACTTGTTGGATATAGCGGATGTCGGGTGCCAGCACAACACTCGGCCGACATTGCAGTGTTGCCATGCTTGTAAACAAAATGTCTCCTTTTTTTTCCTACTCTCTTCCGCGACATTTGGCCAGGGAGAGCGACTTGCAGCTCGCGTTATAAAAACTGCTTGTTTTCGACCGCAAAAGGCGCTCTCAGAGTGGTTTGTGTTGTCTTGTATACCAGCTGCCAATATTATTTCTGTAACTTTACAAGTAAATTACAGACAATTTTACTACACGGTGCTTTGGAACGTGTAAATGTGGTGGCCAATTATGAAACGTCTTTAGTCCATTTAGAAAACCTTCTGGATAAAAAAAAGTTATTAGATATTTGATATTTAATTAAGTCTATCTATCCAGTTCGTAATAGTTTGCTTAAAAGGCAAAAAACTTGTTAAGCAAGGGGCAATTTGTAACATTACATAGGAGGAGATACGTTTTGAAAATGTATGTTTAGGACAAGAGATATTTTGGAATTGTAAACGTTGGACAAATATATATTATGGAAGGGGAGGGATAATGAAACACAGAAGCCATGTTAGCAAAGATGCAGTTTTGTTTCTGAACTAAGGGATACATTTTTCAATTGCCATTTTCTACANCACAGAAGCCATGTTAGCAAAGATGCAGTTTTGTTTCTGAACTAAGGGATACATTTTTCAATTGCCATTTTCTACAAAGCTTTAAGAGTAGACATACTTTGGAACTGCAGAGGCAACTGTCGTTATTAATTATAACAGGAAAAAAGGACGTTTTGGTAGGAAAATGATGCTGACTTATCGACAAAAGAACCTCAGGAATCCAGTGGACAAACAAAATGCATTTTTGAAAAAATGGAGAAGANCACAGAAGCCATGTTAGCAAAGATGCAGTTTTGTTTCTGAACTAAGGGATACATTTTTCAATTGCCATTTTCTACAGGGCTTTAAGAGTAGACATACTTTGGAACTGCAGAGGCAACTGTCGTTATTAATTATAACAGGAAAAAAGGACGTTTTGGTAGGAAAATANACTGCAGAGGCAACTGTCGTTATTAATTATAACAGGAAAAAAGGACGTTTTGGTAGGAAAATAATGCTGACTTATCGACAAAAGAACCTCAGGAATCCAGTGGACAAACAAAATGCATTTTTGAAAAAATGGAGAAGAGACATTTTAAGATTGGCTGCCTCAAATCTTACGTTGAAGAAGCAAGTAATGCAGACGTCAAATGTATTACAGAAACGGAGATATGTAAATGATTATGCATGTTTCAGAAAATAGTGCGTTTCAAATGTACAACACCTAACTTGTAGCGATACAAGAAACATTTTTTTTGTATCAAGTTTTCAACGAATGTGGGCCAAGCGTACAAAAAATGTTCACCGTGTACATGTTACCAAGTTCAAAGCACGACGGCAGCTGAAAGATGTTATATAATCCATTCACGATTACTTGCGACTTTTCTGAAGTCCTGCTGAAGTATTGCTCTCTGATTCCTCCTCCTCATGCAAACTATGCTCAACTAATAACTCTAGAAAATTACACCGCAAGGACAGCGCAACGCATACGTGAGCACGCAGTTTCATAATATTTTACAAGAGAACTATTTATTACTAGGCATTGCCAACACGCCATTCTCTCTATTTTTATTCATACTAATTATGACTGAAATATTATAATTTATGGACAAAAAAAGTAACATTACAATTTCAAAGCTGATTTAAACGATTATAACTTGGCCAAATCGACAATCAAATTTCGCTAATTTATCTGCTGAATGGGCAGACTTAGAGCCTTTGTACGAGTGTGTTATTTTGTGGAGTAAACTGTTGCTTTCTTGTGACGGTTTGAATCAGTCTGAGCCAGTAGCGTACCGGGAACTAACACTGACTTAACAATGTGCAACGTGATACAATTAACCCTTTAAGATCACTTTAACTCTTTCAAACCCAAGTTAATTTATGGTTTCAGATGTTGCATATAAGAAATTGTCGAATATTCGCTTTACTTAACCCGTTGTACATGTTGCACATGACGGATACTTATGTTCGGCGCTGTACACAACAAGGCATCAGCGGCCTGTGTTTTGAGCGACTTCCTTGTAAGAAACCTGATTGGCTGAAGCTCCCTCATCTGTGATTTGTGAATGGCCAATGCTGACGTCAACGAGCACGCAGTGCGTTCTCCATTGGTTGTGAGAAGCACGCTCGACAGAGAGTACAGCGCTCGTCAAACAATTCTAAACAACTGCAACGCTTGAGCTGGTAAATTAAATCAGAACTGAACGGGTTAAGGCGACACATCACTTGTTATGCTATAGTTGTGTGGGCTATTCATTACCAGGAACAGTAGCACGGTTTATAAATCAGTTACAGGGAAGATAATTGGGCGTTCATACTCGTAGTGAAGAGTACTGGCCAATCCATGTTCCTGCGCATTATGTCCTCATTGGGAACGCTGAGTCTAAATGGTTTTGTAATCGAGGCAGCAAATAACGAACCACTAAGTTTAAAGTAAGTGGAGAACTGCGAAGTCTAGTTTCTTGCCGAGTTAGGAAAGGTTCGCAATTTCAGCGACCCGTACGTGAGATCTACAGCCCACTGTGAAATAGAGCGTGTAAGCTGTTTGTTGATTGGCTCTCACAACACTGGCAAGTTTTACCTCCAACCAGATAGCACAACATGCCTTCCTTGCTTCCTTGCTGACCTACAGTCATCCAATGGGGCCGCATTGGTGCAGTGGTCAGACTACTCGTCCCCGAATTTTCGTATGAGGGAATCCTGCCGGACAATGCCGCTGGCCAACGGATTTTCTCGTGGATATCCCGTTCCTCCCACCCTTCCATTCCGGCGCTGCTCCGTACTCACCTCGCTTCATCCTTATTGGCTCTCAAAACCTCGATGTTCAGAGCAGGTGAAGCCTCTCCACAACCCACCCTACCCTCACTCCCTCCCCCCTTCAGTAAAACATAGAAACTGAATGTATTCCTGGTAACCTGAGGCGTGACTGCGTCCTCNCCTCACTCCCTCCCCCCTTCAGTAAAACATAGAAACTGAATGTATTCCTGGTAACCTGAGGCGTGACTGCGTCCTCAGCGGGAGCTTACAACGATGCTTGCGATGTTTTTACAGGCAGCTAAAGTCTGCTGGATAGCAACACTATTTTATATTTGTACTGAGACCCCGCGCATAAAAGAGACTTCCGAAACAAGTTATTTTTATAATAATTTATTAATATTAATATTACTTTAGAGGATAATTGTGTGCGTTTGAATAACACCCGTTTGTCACACCGTACCTCGATACGGTTAGTTTTAACCTTTAACATACTATCTCGAGTATACTCGTTCACGAATGTCGTGTTGCAGAACAGGTGAAACAATGGTCGGAGCTGTACAACATCAGAGCCAGCACCAATACAAACAGCGCCCCTTTTCCTGGGCAATGCTATTGGCTACTGCGAGCTCACCAANTAATTGTGTGCGTTTGAATAACACCCGTTTGTCACACCGTACCTCGATACGGTTAGTTTTAACCTTTAACATACTAACTCGAGTATACTCGTTCACGAATGTCGTGTTGCAGAACAGGTGAAACAATGGTCGGAGCTGTATAACATCAGAGCCAGCACCAATACAAACAGCGCCCCTTTTCCTGGGCAATGCTATTGGCTACTGCGAGCTCACCAANTAACATCAGAGCCAGCACCAATACAAACAGCGCCCCTTTTCCTGGGCAATGCTATTGGCTACTGCGAGCTCACCAAAACTTCATATTGGTTCCTGCCAGTGTAATAAACCAATAAAATGATCTTGTCATAGGTTCCATCGTGTAGGTTATCGCAAGGAATTCGTAAGTACTTCTCAGACAGAAGATCTCCTTATTTTTCAAAACCTGGTGCGATTAATTAATGTGCAAGTTAATGGGTTAAGTCCGTAAACACTGTGAAGTCAATTACAACCTCTGGTAAGTTATAAACAATTATAACGATATGCGTGGCAGATAAAACTATCTAACGTTGATCTTGGATTTTGAAGTAAAGGAATCAAAAAAAGAAAATATTCCCCTGACTAAACTACCTCGACGGGTAAAATGTGTGCAGGTCAAAATGTGTATATTAATAAACGAGAAAAAATTAAACTTAGTGAAGCTGATGTGCATACTCCTAAGATACTCTTCTTTCCGAGCTGGAAGAACTTAAACCATTTCTGCGGGAGGTTAACGACAAACTAAACCAAGAATACTTCTCACTATGAGAATCGTAAGTTATTCAGTGCATTTAGTGTCTACAAGGATTAAGAAATACGTAGAGGTGTAGAGAGAGTTACGAACAATAATCTAGCGGAAGTGGAGCACTTCCAACTAGAATGTGGCTACTGTATATTGGCCGGAACTAAAGTTTCAAATAAGGTGAACGGCCTTAACGTGGCATGAACTCATCTTCAGATGGACGTGACCTCGCCGTGACGCTACTGTACTGAATATCGCTAATATTGTACCCGTCACTTGTAACCACACATTTACTGCAAAAAAAAATTGGTATAGTTACAACTCAAAATCACAACCTGAAAAGGTACAAAATTTTGCAAAAAGCTCATTTTTACCATGCTTTCGCGTCAGAAAGCGCCTTAATCAACAATGCAAAATAGATTTAGAAACAGAATGTTTTTCGCACNTTTACCATGCTTTCGCGTCAGAAAGCGCCTTAATCAACAATGCAAAATAGATTTAGAAACAGAATGTTTTTCGCACCGCCAATTGTATGTGTCGTGTTCTAGAGTAGGAAAACCACACAACTTATTCGCACGCGCGGNTTTAGAAACAGAATGTTTTTCGCACGGCCAATTGTACGTGTCGTGTTCTAGAGTAGGAAAACCACACAACTTATTCGCACGCGCGGAAGATGGTAAAACTAAAAACATTGTATACAAACAAGTACTTCAATAACATATACTTCTTTCAATTAATTTCACAGAAATGAAAAGAACCAACATATTTTATGCCACAGCAACGCGTGGCAGTGTTAGCTAGTTGTATTATAAAATACAAAACTCACATTTTAACTAGTATATTTTATGGGTTTTATTAGTTCGGATGTTATTTCATTTGATGTTTACCTGATCCATTAGTCGAAAAGCAAACCACTGAAAAGCAGCGAATGAAATGTTTGATAAATAAGTGGAAAATGCTAATGAATAAAGCGAAGGGAAAACGGCTTTTTTTCACTTAGTCGTCAGTTAAATTGATTAAAGTGCTGGCCGAATAAGTACGGCGCTCTTAGCTAACTTGAACAGTGATATTCTCAGTGATCCAGATATACAGAGTGAATTGTTCATTCTTGTTGTTATACAGATATTTAAATTTTTATTCACGGTATTTGCTGCTGGTGTGTCGTAGAATTCTTTTTAGGGTTTGAAAAGTATTAACGAAAGAATGAATCAACATCCATCCGAACTTTTCCCTCAGCTGCAGATACATTTTTCCTTTGTACGTTCGGGAGAAATGCTCTAATTTTAATTCATGTATAGGCTGTCCACGGTAAAGTGAGCACTTTTGAAAGCCCTCTAATTTGGAGTCATAATCAATAAATATGTTTTATGTTAGCTTATACGTTAACTTCAGAGCGCGGTGGAATCTGCACACTGTGTTTATTACATACATGGCAATATTTATTTAAAAAGGTGGCTAAAGGATGAAAAATGGCTGAAAGGAAAAAGTAACTAGGGCGTGAAAAGTGCTCAGTTGACTGTGGACATCCTATAGTTGAATGTTTCGCCTGCCAAAGCACTTGACGTCACATGCAGTGACCGGTCCCACTGCCTGGCTCAGCGCAAACACGTCAGTCGTAGAGGTATAACGTGGCCGAGAGCTCATACTGGTAAACACTCTCCGTGTTACATAAAAGTAATACTGCGTATAACCCTCTTAGCCATAAGCCCCTCCGGATTTCCCTCCACGCATCTATCTATTCTTTTTATACATTTATAAATATTAATAATGCATATATAGTTTTCTTTATATACCGTTAATGAACACCACACTGCCAAGGCAACGCTTAAACTTTCAACAATAAAATCATAGTTTAAAATCATTTCTTCACGACAGTTAGAATAGAGCTGTCAGATATACTTTAAAAAATCTTATCATCTCAACATATTAAAACCATTAATATTGTATATGTTTAGACGCTTGGTGTAGCCGGGGAAGGCAGGAGATCTACGCCTCGCCTCACGACGTGGGTGTGCGAGGAAGGTCTGCAAGTCGCCTGACTCAGTGTGAGGCGCCAACGTGCCGGGTCTTGCCTCAGCGACTGCCGTGGGACTGCGATGCGAGGCAACAGGTACCCGGCCTTGTGCTCTCCTAGCCTGCCCTAACTACATACGTCACACCTCACCTACTGTGATGTTCCCCTTTGTTCCTAGCTCACCAGGCTACGACGTGGAAGTTTTAAGCCATCAAATAGCGAAACAGAACAAGAAATAATTACAAGAATATATTAGTATTTAAATAAAGAACTATAAATTATTATAACTTCAGGGGCCTGTGTTTGAAGACAGTAAGGGCCAGCATGAAGTCCGAGAAGGATGATAAGGGAAGGGACTTACCAAACCTGTACTGGTGTCCCGGCGATTGCGATCTTCCTAGAGATGGGTCACGGAGTATCAACCTGTTACTTGCAGAAGGTACTGTAAACTAGTACATTGCCTGACTATCAGATGCATTTAGTACCAGTTTAACATTCGCCATTGTGTTGAGCCTGCTGTTCTATGTAATACTGATGCAGTTTTTACTGTATTTAAAATGTGTGGTTAAGTTAAAATTCCATTTCCTGGTTTAGATTTGACAACTGCAAAGTTAAGTATTTTTCCTATAAAAAAGTTTACAACTTAGTTTTTGTTTGAACAATTTACAAATAGCTAGTTCANACAACTGCAAAGTTAAGTATTTTTCCTATAAAAAAGTTTACAACTTAGTTTTTGTTTGAACAATTTACAAATAGCTAGTTCATTATCGTATCAGAAAAATATTCTCACAAGCAAAGATTTCCTTTTGCTCTTGTTGTTATAGATACCTAATTTCCACTTTAACAGATACCACACAGTACACCAACTCAAAACACGNCATTATCGTATCAGAAAAATATTCTCACAAGCAAAGATTTCCTTTTGCTCTTGTTGTTATAGATACCTAATTTCCACATTAACAGATACCACACAGTACACCAACTCAAAACACCTACTTGATAATTTGCATACCTGATAACGTGTAGCTGGCAAAACGCATGAGAGACTGGCGAAGTAGACGCATTTGAAGGAATTCCTGAATCTGATACTCTCGGTATCAGATAGTTCGTATCAGATACTTGTCTGTATCTGTACCAGTCTGAAACAGGCGCCGAAAATAGCTGTAAGGACACTTGTCTAGATCCCCTCTCAGTTCGCATTCTTGTCCACAATTCTCGCCCCTCTCTAACCAGTAATTTAGCCCTCGATTGTGATTGGTTGTGACGTGGTTTGTAGGTGGAGTTTAGCTTCAGTTTGTTGATAATCTTTCGTCGCTTTGAATAGTCAGGTGGACCCATATTTTGACCACACTTCATCGGATTGTCATGCTTGTATAGATTCTCGTCATTCCAGCTCTGTTAAATAACCTATTTTTTTTAAATATTTTATTTGGCTACTGTAATAATAAATAGCGCTGTCTTGTCCTGTGTCCCCGAGGCTAGTGCCCTAGGCAGGTGCCTTGTTCGCCTAGGCGGAAGTCCGTCACTGACTGCAGGGCAGGTTAGCTGCACTGTACGTGTTAAGGCTCGGTCAGACATTACTCAACAGTTTGAGTGCTGGCAAAGTAACACAACTTTATAAGAACGTAGATAAGTAGGTAGGTGGGGCGTGACAACTCGCCAACAGCGAGGTCACGAGAGACGGAGCAAGTTGCCCAGGAAGCAGGGACGGAGAGGGGGTCACACATGGTCTCTAGTGAGCATCCATCCCAGCACTCGCCTCGAGTGATTTCAGGAAACCGTGGAAATCTGAAACGGCTGGATCGGGATTCGAACCCAGGTCCTCCCGAATGCGAGCCCGAAAGTCAACCACTGTGCCGCCTGGCTCTGTAGCGCTGTATGAATCCAGTGAAGTTGTGCACAGTTTGCCGTTGTACAGTAGTACGACGCACGTACACGGTACATTTGCTGTTCCATTTTGATGATTGTCATCTCCACACGCACATCCAGCACTGACGATATTACCCGACAGTTGTGCATCCATGCATGGTTCCGTCTCGCGAGTTGTTTGGTCAAGCAAATATACACGACCTCAAGAATGTTTTGTACTATGACATACTTGTGTTCGTATGCGCAGCCCTTAAAATGCTCAGGAATATAACTGGAAAGAGGGATGCGCAAGATTTTAAAAGTGTGCCAAGGTACACATTTATTGGCATCCATGACAAGTTATAAGTGTCACTTATATCTTGAACTTGGAACGACATTTCTGATGATGTTTGCTTTCCCACTCACTACCGTCGTATTGGCTTGAACCACATTTAACAAGCTTTCTGGGCCAAATAAACATTATTACTGGCTGACTGTCAAACAATGGAGAGCCGAGTTGATACTCTCCTAGTTAAATATACTCTCATATGGAACAGCTGTTTTTCTTCATTTCAGTCGGTTTAAAATTATTTTAATTCCTATTCCCAACAATTAGTTCTGTTTTGTCGCAGAGTTAATTAAAAATCCTGTTAAGCATTAACGAACAATGAATTAACATCAACGTGAACTTAGCGNTGTTTTGTCGCAGAGTTAATTAAAAATCCTGTTAAGCATTAACGAACAATGAATTAACATCAACGTGAACTTAGCGTTCAGTGGTAGAGAAATTGTTGTTTTAAGTTCAACCGCAGAGTTACGTTCCCGCTAAATGCTCTATCCATATACGAGTTAGGACTAACTTTTCGCAAAAACTTTTTCTGCGCAGACTAAATTTCTATACCTTACTTGCNTGTTTTGTCGCAGAGTTAATTAAAAATCCTGTTAAGCATTAACGAACAATGAATTAACATCAACGTGAACTTAGCGCTCAGTGGTAGAGAAATTGTTGTTTTAAGTTCAACCGCAGAGTTTCGTTCCCGCAAAATGCTCTATGATGTATGTATCCATATACGAGTTAGGACTAACTTTTCGCAAAAACTTTTTCTGCGCAGACTAAATTTCAATACCTTACTTGCNGTATCCATATACGAGTTAGGACTAACTTTTCGCAAAAACTTTTTCTGCGCAGACTAAATTTCAATACCTTACTTGCAAAGGTAGTAGCTTTAGTTCGTTTACTGGCCTTCCGACTTTGTGAGAATTTATTGGGGTAATCGCCTGCACCAATGAGAAGTACTGCACCCCGCTAATGAACGTCCTTGATTTCCGGGCAGAGAGCTAGGAGGCGTAACAGTTTAAAATATCCAGTCACTTAACTGTCGACTTGAGCTGTCAGCAGAGATCCTGCAGGTTTTCTTTATATAGACTGTTCAAGGTAAACTGAGCACTTTTCAAAGCCCCGATCAGGTTTCTCTTGTCCGTGCATTGTGCATTCTTACGCCACATATAAAATTATCATGGCCGTGCGCTTGGGCATTTTATTCATGAGCTGGTCAAGTGAAGCCGTGAAATTATTACATAAGTAAAAATTTCATAAGTTTGATAATTATATGTATATAAAACCGAAAGCAAAATATTTAATTTCAATATTCCAAATAGGTCCCGGTGGTATAGTGGTTAGAGCCCTCGCCTGTCACCTTGGAGGACCAGGTTCGAATCCCGACGGGGTCACTCCCGGATTTATGCAAGTGGGAACCGTGCCGAACGATACCGCTGGTCGGCGGGTTTTCTNAATCCCGACGGGGTCACTCCCGGATTTATGCAAGTGGGAACCGTGCCGAACGATACCGCTGGTCGGCGGGTTTTCTCGGGGATCTCCCTTTTCCCCCGCCCCTTCATTCCGGCGCTGCTTCATACTCGTTTCACCCTCATCGGCCTTGACCCTTACCGACTGTCAAGACCTCGATTTTAAGTGCAGCCCAAATCTCTTCACTTACTTATAAAGAAGGGAGTCGGTACGGTGTTCCGGGGTAAATGTACAGCAACATTTTTTTTCCCGCGATTTTATACCGCCTCTGTTAGTAACAACGGCGGAAAATTATGCACACTCTTGAATAAACAAAAGTGTTACCTAATAAACCGAACCACTCACTTTTCTCGTGCCACGGCTCTTCATGAAGTTCGCTTCATTAAGATGATATTTCCAGGCGGAGCTGGAAATATTTGCACTTGATTTCAGCGCTGCAGTGGGTACGGAGGCATTCGCGAAATGCAGATGGCATGTTTACGGTGGAAGGAATGTCTGCGGAATGTTTAATATGCGACGGGCGCTGCCAGAAGTCAGAGGCGGCCAGATCATATCTCGCCGCACCACCCTGCGGCCAAATATCACAGCTCCTGTTCTCTGTTTCCGACTTACCTCTGCATATTCGCTGCGTGTTTCTTTATGGAGCCCACAGATACAACTAGCGTCCTGTAGGCCAGGCCTCGTATTGGCTGATATGCTCCACTTTATGAAGTCTATTCGCGGTATTAAACCCGGGAAGTTAGGCGCAGGTTTGGCAAACCTGTTCTGAAATCCACATGCAGCTTCCTAATTCATATTTATTTGGTTATTGTAGTGCGCCAGCTACCGTACGTTAGTTTAGTGAGCTGACAGTGAGACGTAATTTTTTTGTGTTTCAATTCCAAATAACAGTTTTAAAGTCAATATTACTCGCTTTTTGTAACACACGTGTTGCAAAGCGCCGTGTTTATTTCGACCATCTTGAGAAGACAGAACTAAGCTCGTGGCATAATCCGTTGGTTATATTAAAATTTCGTTAAAAGTTAACTCAGCAAAAAAAATTATTGTAACGTGTTCTTCAAACAACTTTTTTTTTTTTTTTTTTTAATAATGCAGTATTTTAATATTTCTGCTTAGTCGCATTTCGCACCGTAATTCTTCCCCTTTGAGTATGTTTGCCTGGCAAATCTACCCAATATGGTGGCGATTTTTGCTACACTGTCGAACTTAAAGGATAATTAGTGTCCTTTCTTTGCATAAAAATTCTTGCAAGGCGCCCGAAAGAAAGTATGGCAATGCACACACACACACACACACACACACACACACACACAGAGAGAGAGAGAGAGAGAGAGAGAGAGAGAGAGAATACCATTTTACCTCGGAAAGATGAACTCACTGTTATTTGTACGAAGATAGCAGAAAGCTGAATGATAGAGTTCGCGCACAAAGAGGAACGCGAAAGAGAGAAACTCACGGTTAACGGTTTACTGCTGCCCTCAGGCTACTCTCTCTCCCTCTCTCTCTCTCGCTCACTCTCTCTCTCTCTCTCTCTGCCCTCTTTTTTTTTTATCAGGATTCTATTAGATTACGGAACAAGCGAAGTTTGCTGGAAATTCACGAGCGCCAGATGCTTAACGCAAACAGCCTTCTTAAAAAATATTAGATGAAGGTGTATCATCCTTTGGAGATGGACTGAACAGTTGAGGGGTAATTATGTATAAAACAGAAGTTACAAAACCTCATTAGCAACACTAATTTTATTTACTGGTTAAAAAATAACACGCTTCAGGTGCATTTTTAAAAATTCATTTTGTTCCCCTGAAGAGAAAAAAAAAGAACTAAAAACTTACACGGGCATTGTAAGGAAGATTATAAATTGGGCCCACATTTAAAAAAAAGAAAATAATACAACCCCTTCTAAATTATGTTATTCAAATTTTCCGATTAATAATTAAGACATTAATTTTTTATAGTAATCAACGAAGGAATTGATAAAACGTTCTTCCTAATTACATTTTTCGTTGGGTAACCAGTCATATATAACAGTGTGACAAATTTATGATGCATCTTGCATTACATTATGCACTCATAATAATATTATATATTCCTGTTCTGTTTACGACTATGCACAAAAGACGTCGCTCCACATAATACATACAAATCCTGTGGACACTGCGTTTAGCACACTGAATCCTACCTGATTAAGAAGTAGCATAGCTGTGAGGAACTAAGACATATTTTTTCCGCCCGGCAGATTAATCGATTTCGTCGTTGTTTTCACGACATTTCCAGCTTAGGCAACCTTATTTGGTATTTGTAGGTTCATGACTTTTCAGAGTATTGTGTAGTTAGCCTTCTTCATTTCTATTTATTTTTCTCGGCTCGCTCACTAATTTGCTGTTCTCTTTATTTTCATTGATTTTCACAAATAATCCAGTTGCTGCTTTCCCACAACGTTGATATTTTGCGAAGTTTTTTTTTTTTTGGGCGAGAAATGTTGTGCTGTCGATTCCTCGAAGGTTCGACGGAAGTCGACCGAGCGAAGTGACGCAGTGGCAAACGACTCAACTCGCACTCGGGAGGGAACGGTTTCAAATCCCCATCCGGCCATCCTGATGTCGGGTTTCCACGGTTCCCCGAGAACACTCCAGACGGATGCTGCAATGGTTACTTACTGCATATCATGCCCTAGTGCTTCCTCTTGCTTCTCTGAGTTTCTTACTGCGTCTCCAATGACCTCGCTGTAGACGAGAACTACCTACCCACATTTTAAAGAAGTTCTATTAGTTTTTGCTCTTTCACGTAGAACCAAGTCGTTTATTTTCTCTCTCAATAGCACACATTCGTTGGCTAAACTGTCCCGCAATCTGTCTACGGTGCAATAATTGCATCAGGACGCTCTGCAACGCCTTTTACTTCAATTCGTGTTTCAAATGCGTCGAATGCTCGCTCGGAATCACAGGTTTGTCAACACTCTGTATACATTAACTACCGCTGTGTCGCTTGTATATCCTGAATTATAGGAATGCAATTTATGTTCGTCTCTACCTTACCACCGTCCTGTTGGTTTACACCACGTTTGGACACGCGTACTCCACTCAATAACGTTTGTTATTGGCTGGCCGTCAGCCAATGGAGTGCCGAGTTGATTGTTTTCCAAACAATTTTTTTTTTGTTTAACGCGTAATACAATCTAAATTGTTCATTTTATTTTTTATAAAACAGAGTTACTATTTTAGTTCACGATAATTAGTGTTGAAGCACTGTAAAGTTCTTTTAAGGGACCCACCTGCGTGCATCGTTTCTCGCCTGTTTTGGCTGAGAAGCGCGGTAGCTATAAGGGTTACAATGGCATTCGCTACAAGAGCGCCAAGACACTTAACTGGAGTACAGTGTTCTCGTAGTGCTGCTATGGGACTTTCACCGGCGACCCTTTCATTTTATTGATACAAAGTCTCTAGAAAAGTTCAATACAGGCTCCTATCGTAGTTTGGCTCGTGTTCGGCTAATATGTCGTAATCCTTTCAGTCCCACATTAATTTACGGTTTCAGGTGTTGCAGACTAAAAACCTCTATGATGCTAGCTGTACTTAAGTTGACACTACACTTGTTTCGTTGTCACAGCCAATTAGCTGTAGGCTATATGTACAGCTACAGTCATGTGAACCAATTTTGACTTAGACCAGTAAGACGGTTTGCGAATCAGTTACCCACAGGTAAGATCATTGGTCATTGAACTTCGCAGTGTACAGNCTTAGACCAGTAAGACGGTTTGCGAATCAGTTACCCACAGGTAAGATCATTGGTCATTGAACTTCGCAGTGTACAGTACAGGCCAAAAATGACTTACACCTGCGTAATGTACACGATTGCGTGCACTGGGTCTGAACGGGTTAAGATACGATAGTCTGCATAAGCCGTTCTAACTGTATTGGAANGTACACGATTGCGTGCACTGGGTCTGAACGGGTTAAGATACGATAGTCTGCATAAGCCGTTCTAACTGTATTGGAAGGCTCTAAAGAAATATTTACAGCATGCGCATTCTATCCTCGTCTGAGGTACGATGTCTTTTCGTAGGTAAATATACGGGGGTAGGGGGGTAAGGGGCACGTTTAACACTCTGCATCGCAGTTCAAACGTCAGGAAAGCGGNAGGTAAATATACGGGGGTAGGGGGGTAAGGGGCACGTTTAACACTCTGCATCGCAGTTCAAACGTCAGGAAAGCGGACCCTGAAGGTCCTGACAAGAGTTTACGAAACCACGAAACTATCTATGTCCACATGAGTTTAGTTTCCAGCGGCAGAGATATTTTACTTTCTAGTGTTGCCCGATTTACACTCGAGAACGTTGTAAGTGCTCAGTGGCACGATACTTCGGATTACACGGTTTCGCCACGAATCCATGCAACACAAGATCAAGCACCTAACTGAGGATAAATAGCAACAATTTTATTTCTTGTCGTCCAACACCTCATATGCCCCATTATCAGAGACAGAAACTCCACCGACTGGAATGAGGTAACGCTACACTGCAAGCACGCACGTGTGCCAGTTGTTTTTCAATTGGAGCAAAGTTCAACAGACACGCTTTCCGCAACTCTGTGTCAAGAGCAGGCCTGCATAGTTACAAGGATGCAATCCCACGCCACCTGGTTTGGGACGACATCAGCTTATCGTCGGGACGGCAGCCAATGAAAAACTAGCGGAAACTAAAGCGAACAACTTTGAGTACTCGAGTCTACGTGTCGATGGACACGTTGTATTTTCCTGTCCTGTCCGATTATTAGAGCTAGTGATTTTTCGCGAAAAAAAATACGAGTGCACGGTAGACTTCAATAACATAAGCACCCAGCAGCAAATTGTTTACTGCCGTTGGTTGCTGCCTGCTTGAGAAGGGGTTTTCATATTTGACTGGGCCGCTTAGAATTCGGCAACATCGGCACTCCACCTACGTGATTAGTGCGCAGACAGTTAACACGTGTCGATAACTAAATCCAGCCAATAAAACTATAGGGGAACGACCCTACAGTGTTTTGAAATATAACTTGTCTTGAAATTATTTCGCGAAATTTCTCTACCCATTATCCACGAGTAGCGTGCGCCTTAAAAAATATTTGAAGATCTCTAAAAATGAACGACAATGCCGTTACGAGTGATGCGTCTTGTGATTTAGTAAACCATTCAAATGTTAATAATGTGTGAGATGCTGGTGGGAGCGGTAAATGCGACTTAATAAGCGCACCGCGCCGGTGCGGTGTGGCAAGCGGAACGCTGGCCCTCGTAGTTTCCTTAAAAGGAGATGGTTTTCAAAAACCAGTCCACGGAAATATCGGCGTTTACGTAAGTAGACTCGCCTCTCGTCGTTAGCCCGCTGCCTGGCGGCAATGACTTCGACTGCTGGTTGTTTATTCGCCTCCTTATCATATGGTAAGAAGTTCCTTTAAGCAATGCAGCAGGCAATCACAGTAACTATTTCTTCTTCCACCGTGGAAGAGAGAATACTTTGCTTACTTTGGTCAGCCAAGACCTTAAATATGAAAAAAAAAAATTTTAATTCCCCCCTTTTTACTGCAGGTTAGTTTCGTCCATATTTAAAATGCCAGATTTTCTTAAGATCTTATTCAATTAGGTTTGTTTGAAAAACGTCAAAACATAAAGTAACTTATGTTCTTCAATCCTGAGATTTGGCCGCGTGGTTTATCCTGAAGTTCTGAAAGGTACTGAAACCTCCACTATCCCTGAAGCCTCCAGTTACTCTGAACACGGAGACTGCGATGTCTGCCGAAACGTCTGGACAAACAATGGCGGCCCAACTCAGGAGCCGACCAACGCAGCGAATTTTTGAGAAATTTATGAACTTCCTTATTTTATTTTCATCCCGTAAGTGTTGCCAAAGAAAGGTTTTATACTTTTCAGAAACCTGAATCTCGTTTTACGCCGTAACAATAAAGGAAGTAAATATTTTACTTCGAGTTTTTATTTTTACGTGGTTTCTTCTTTTATAGCTCGCTGGTCAAATCTAAAAGCAATTTTCTGCTTGTCAAGTAACATGGGAGTGCGCACTAAGTGCACACTAAGTGCACACTAAGTGCACACTAAGGATGCACTTTTTCCCTCGTAAACAACCAATTTAATTTCCGCATTTTTCGCAAGTTATGTTAAAGTCTGGAATCTCAGTTTTTTGTTCAGAATTGCACAAAGCTATTTTTTTATTTTCCATGATGTTTCGTCACCAGTGCAACATTCCCTTTTCTTTTATATTTGTTCTCTTAAGAAGAAAAAATGGGGCTGAAGTTTTGTAAGGTACTGCAGGATTTTGAGAATTTATAGATGTATTTTTGTAAACACGCCATGTTTATACATTCGTATAAAAAGCTACATAAATATTTTGGAGTTGTTGAGATTAAATTGTGGCATTACTAATATAATTTCTTATATTTCTAACGACAAATCAGGAGTCTAAGCACGTTTTCATTAATGGTATGTGAATCTCGCCATCGACGAAACAACAAAGGCTAACCGGCAGTCTAATATGAAGGCGTTTTCAAAGTTCTGTATCAACTACACTTCATAATCCTCCTTGCAACGCAGTTTTACATAATTTATTTACGAGAGTACTCATAACTTAAAAATTTATGGCTGTAAAACATCAAACAAATAAACAAAATGTTAGCTCTACAAAATGCAAAATTTTGCTCATAAAGACACTAAAATATTTTGACAACTCTGCCCATACATTTCTAGGCAATTGAATTTGTTTTGTTTAATTACTATTTCTCTTAGATTTCGTTGCATTAAATTACTTCTGGCAGTTAATTAATCTATTTTCGGGACACTTTGATCCTGCAGATTAAAAGTAGGCAGAGCTCACTCAGCTGTTTTTAAAGACACGGTTTCTGCATGGTTGGTCCTAAAGGTAGAAGAAATAAGCNAGTAGGCAGAGCTCACTCAGCTGTTTTTAAAGACACGGTTTCTGCATGGTTGGTCCTAAAGGTAGAAGAAATAAGCAGAATCTGTTCAGACGTAACAAAGCAAAATGTGTCGTATTGTGGTGAGACAGAAGTTAGCGGTGCGCTAGGGTTAGGGAAAACTTCGCGGGTTCAGAAACATGTGCGATGTTTTCCACACTGCCCCCTAGCTCTGGCACTTTGTTCATTGGCTGCTGGAGTTCAGTTTCACCCCACACTTTTAATTCCTGTTTCATTAACTGAGAGAATCGACAGCGAAATTCTTTGAAAATACACGTTTTCTCCATCCAACTTGTCCTTAAATAAACTCGAAGAGTTATCCTATCTTTGCACAGCGCTTTTACGGCCAGCGGAGTGAGAAGAACCTTAAGAAAGATGTAGTGAGGCTTCTAATGCAACTCTGCACCTGACTGTACGACGTGCAAAACCCATTACAAAGTAGTACACTCACTACCAAAACTGCCAGTAAAGTATAATTTATGTTGCGTATGAAAGAAGAATGCATGTATTATGTAACACTGTAAAATATTCTGCAAAAATTTATAAATTTAAATGTTAAAGAAAATTAATTACTAAGAGTTAATTTTTAATCAAAATGTAAGCATGTATCCATTATGAATGCTTTAGAAAAAGTATTTTACAAGAAAATAATTGAAAAGTAGGGCAATTGTAATAATTACTATGTTCGTATAAAAAANCTTTAGAAAAAGTATTTTACAAGAAAATAATTGAAAAGTAGGGCAATTGTAATAATTACTATGTTCGTATAAAAAATACTAATATTATTTATTTTTAATAATCTATTTTATTAATATTTACTTTATTTATTTAAATGTCAACTTTCTTGACTGACATGAATGTACATAAAATCGGTTATTAATAATTGTTTCAAAACATTATTACTTATTTTACATAACATACAATTGCAAATATTATAATGATCTTTGTTTATCAAGGGATTTTCTACACAGTGTGCATTCCGAGGCATCTGGAATGGATAAACGATTAAATTTTTACTAAAAATATACTATTATTAATATCGTAAGCCAATTTTGAAATCATCAGTTTTAGAAAATTACTATACAGTATTACAAGAGGCATGCATTCTTCTTTCATAACCAACATAAATCTTACTTCCCCGGCAATTTTGATAGTGTGCGTACTCGTCTTTAATGAGTCCTTACTGTGTCATACAGAGCTCGACACTTTAGGAGCAGGATCCTGGCACGCGGTGTTCGTCGATAAGAAGAAAANCTTTAGAAAAAGTATTTTACAAGAAAATAATTGAAAAGTAGGGCAATTGTAATAATTACTATGTTCGTATAAAAAAATACTAATATTATTTATTTTTAATAATTTATTTTATTAATATTTACTTCATTTATTTAAATGTCAACTTTCTTGACTGACGTCGTACATAAAATCGGTTATTAATAATTGTTTCAAAACATTATTACTTATTTTACATAACATACAATTGCAAATATTATAATGATCTTTGTTTATCAAGGGATTTTCTACACAGTGTGCATTCCGAGGCATCTGGAATGGATAAACGATTAAATTTTTACTAAAAATATACTATTATTAATATCGTAAGCCAATTTTGAAATCATCAGTTTTAGAAAAGTACTATACAGTATTACAAGAGGCATGCATTCTTCTTTCATAACCAACATAAATCTTACTTCCCCGGCAATGTTGATAGTGTGCGTACCCTTACTGTGTCATACAGAGCTCGACACTTTAGGAGCAGGATCCTGGCACGCGGTGTTCGTCGATAAGAAGAAAATACAGAATGTTTCAAAAAAGATCCAACCCAATTCGAAAGTTGTGCAGTGGCGTGCAATGCTCCGTTCCATTGGAATACACTCTGCAAACTATGAAAAACCTTCAGCTCTTGAAGTTGTGAGCCAGTATTGGTGGATATTTCATTTAAACTAAGAAACAGAGAACCATGTGATAAAGAGCGAAATACATGTCTGACAATAAATACTCAATATGCGCCCCTCCCCCATGACTGAATGATTTGGGTGCCGACTCGGTGATCGGTTAAGCCATGCCGGGGTCCCCCCAACATCAGCAAGCATGTCCGTGTCTTGATGAGAGAGGATTGAAAAGTTTCACTTGGTTGCCACCAGGTGCGAGCCTCGTGAGTGGACGGTGGGTCGCCAGCACGCGAGCTGCCTTCACTATGTGTCAGGACGAAAGTTCGACAATTGCAAGTCTGTGACCACTGTGCAGCGAGGGTACGGCAGTGGGTCCCTTACTGCTCAGAGCAGTCGACATTGGCACGAGCAGTACCGACAAGCAAGTTGTTCGTGTAAGGGGAAACCAACGAGTCGCCCCCGCGTTTCCGATGAAAACGTCGGGCGCGTCCGGGGGAGTTTTGTTAGACGTCCACGAAAGTCCACTCATGGTGCCAACGGAGAAATAGCCATTCCCCCATACACGACTGCCCGGCGTGTTTTGCGAAGGCGTTTTCATTCAAACCGTACAGGATTTAACTAGTACAGGCCATGTGACGAAGGGATGAACAATGACGTTAGGCGTTTTGTGTATTCATTGTTGAAAAGGAAATGGAATATGACGCTTTTTTTTACGCTTGGTGTTTCATCTGAGTGGCACGGTGAACCGCCACGACGTACGGATATACAGGATAATTCTAAAATCATGGGACAAACATTGAGGGGTGGTAGAGCTCACTAAAACAAACAATTATTGTAAAGGAATATATGGGCGGGAGTGACGCGTTGAGGCGTTGAGGGCGTGGTGGGCCAGTCTGATGGCCACCACGATCGCCAGATTGATCGACTCTCGATATTTTCCTATGAGGGCATTTGAAAGTCCTCATTTACGAGACTCCAGTTGATTCCATTGAAGACCTCATCGCTCGACTATCCTGTGCGGCTGCACGCGTGCGTGAAATACCCGGCGTATTTCAATCTGTTCGCCAATCACTCCACCGACGCTACCAAGCTTGCATTACTGTCAGTGGTAGCAATTTTGAGCAATTATTATTAACATTGCTGTAAAAAGGCATTTAGCGGCGACTTTGTAAATAAACACTGTGTTGCATTTCATGTGTTATTTTTGTGTTTGTGCCTCAACGCGTCACTCCCGCCCATGCATTCCTATACAATAATTGTTTGTTTTAGTGAGGTCTACCACCCCTCAATGTTTGTTGCATGATTTTAGAATTACCCTGTAGATCACAGCAGACACATGCTGCAGCCAAGCTCGAGTGAGACTCCACTCCGGTGGATGTGTTCTGCGCCGTTTCCTGAAGAAAGGTTTATGGTCAGTTAATTTTTTCTGACAACACTGTCNGGTCTACCACCCCTCAATGTTTGTTGCATGATTTTAGAATTACCCTGTAGATCACAGCAGACACATGCTGCAGCCAAGCTCGAGTGAGACTACACTCCGGTGGATGTGTTCTGCGCCGTTTCCTGAAGAAAGGTTTATGGTCAGTTAATTTTTTCTGACAACACTGTCGTGGGGATATCACACCTTTAAATAATGCAGAGCTGGCTTTTCCCGCAGTTACAGGCAGATTCCGCAGTTTCATTTCCCAGCAGGACGGAGCACCGCACAAAGTTCCGACGTTCCTAAACAATGAGCTCCCGCACAGATGGAGCGGCCGTCAGGGACCTGCTGATTGGGCAATCACACCACTCGCCAACAAGATCGTGCGACCTCACTGTCTGTCGCCTTCTTGTGAGGGTTTGTCAAGGATTCGGTTCGTGCACCACCCCTTCCTGCAACAAGGTACGAACTTGGAGACTGCACAACAACAGTAGTGGCTGCAGTAATACCAGACATGCTCGCTAATGTGAGGGACGAGTGTGATTACCGTGCGGATGTATGCTGTGTGTCTGCAGGGAGACATGTTGCGCATTTGTAAAAATTAAGCTACATTTTGTTTTATCATCAGACCTGTTTTCCACTCTTTACCGCACGGTTCTGTGTTCCTTAGTTTAGAAGTTATAGCGTTTTAAAATTAGGTGAATATTTTGTGCTTTGTATGTTTTGTTGAAAGCGATTTCAGGTGAGTTTATGTATCCTATAGAGGGGTGCCCATCAGTGTATAAAGGCGTGCACAATATTAATATTTTGATGCGCCGCGAAACTGAAGTCCTACAACACGAAACAGTTGCTTCGCTCTTATACAAGCGGTACTCACAGCGTCATCAGAAATATACGCCGGGACGTTTTCTGAGCGAAGGAGAAACTTAATTCAGTGTCAGCGACTCGCGGGCAACAGGTCATTCCATGGCCTACATAGTTTTCGGCAGTGGCCCGTCACGCAAATGGAAACCGGCACTTTGACAAACATTACCCGCTTTAAAGAAACGACCGCACGGCGCCTGTAATTTTTTTCTACATTTGTGTATATGTATATACACACACATTCATGTATATACATACAGGTTAAAACACTTTTCGTCTATAAATAAAGCGAAAATAAATTCAAAATAAATGAAGATGTTACAGATACTCGTTTAGTGAATCCTGTATTTTAATCAACTGAGAGTGCAAAATTAAAAATTTATAAATGTGTAAACGTCAAACAAGTGAAAAAATTTTTTTACCTACCATACATGCGTGCATGTACTATAACCAACTGCTTATGTTCAATGAGTATTTTTATGTCTTAAAATATATACTTATTTTTAAACACATGACATTTAGTATGTTGAACTAAAATTGGGACTGTATAAACTATAGGCATTTCTAACTCTATCTACTATCTTCATATCACTGAGGTAAATCTGTCCAACGATCATACAAAAGTGGAGCTCCTGCTAACTGGAAACCGTACATTCGTTTCAAAAATACATTTTAATGATTTATTCATATATAATGAATATATAAATATATTAAATAATGATAAACAGCGTTCTTAAATGAACAATTTTCAGTTGTGAACTGTCCACTGGACTTAATGGCAGGCCGCCTCTATACAAGTCTGTCTTCCCCAAACAAAGCAGCGTCTCATTCTCACGTATACACATACACACACACATTGCAGGGATACGGCGCCCCTAGATTCTTAAGGATGCTGGAAGACTGTGTGAATTTAAATCGTCATAGAGTATTAATAACTCAATCTTCTTCTTTTATAACGGATAAACGAAACACCTTATTTCCATTACAGTCTCTCAGTTTAAACGCGCATGAAGTCTCCTTTCAAGCAATATTTTGGCCAGAAATGTTGAACTGACTCGTACTGCCTGAATCAGCGTTCAGTACTTAATGCTACATTAATTTCGGTGCAACGGGACGAAAAATGATTCTCAAAATAAGCTCATTTCAAAGGCGACTCCAGTAAAAAGTGCAAAATATTTCTAAACGCACTTCGATGGAAGACCAAACTTACGACGAGGAAACATTCGAAGTTCCACGTATTTTTAAAAAAGACCGCTGCCTTTTGCGTCGCATGAACTTCGCCACTGGGTGTCCCAGTCCGCCCAGAGGCAGAGGCTGAGTGAATGAATGCGAATGTGCAATCAGTCGAGTTCACAAAACCGTTGACGGTCACGCTTCGCTGACTCAGAGGGCGAGTCTAATTCCCCTGAGAACTTCGACTCCACTTCGCTAACTGACAAGAAGCGAGGCTCTTAATTAATATGGCGCTTCTTCTTCTTCTTCTGTCGATGGGGAGGATCTCCCGGGGGAAAGTTCTAATGAAGAGCATCTTCACGTTGAAAGGCCCCAGCGAACAAGTTCAAGAAAAGCTGTCATAATAACGAAGGAATACGATATTTTAGAATCAGTTTACACCACAGTCCGCTCACCGGCTCTTTGTCCATGCTCGCATTATATAAGCACGTGCAGGGACAAAGAGCTGGTGAGCAGACTATACGGGATTATTCAGCTAAGATGTCCACCCCAAATATCTTCCAAACCGCTGAAAGTATCGAAAATTTTATTTCGAATTCGTAAATGGCTTTCTGTGGGGCTCATACAACGCCGTCTAAGTATGTTGCGAGATGTAATCAACTACTGTGAAAACGATATCAACTTTGTCTTTTTAAGTGGGAATATAATATACTCATTTCTCTTAATAGTTAGTATAACTTTTTATTAAGCAGCGAGTTTGGTGTCGTAATTATTTTGAAAATCCGATGAGCAATATTTTTACATATAAGAGAGTTTTCATCGGTGTATGCATTTGACTGTAACTGTGGTGGGGTAGGTGGCATCGTCCACTTGGATGTCAAGTGGAGTGTTCCTACACAAGTGACGCACTCACTAGTGATGCAGTTACCCAGGTATCGAACGCATGTGAAAGGTTATTTGTTGGAGTTGTTGTTAATGTTATAGGCAAATGAAACATGTGTTTGATTTTATGTTCATAGTTTGATTATAATTAATTCACTCTGTAATAGTGTCTTTTTCAGAGCCCACACCAATGCGACATCTCTCAGAGGATGAGACAACCTCCCCCACCACGACTACAGTCAAATGCACACACCTATGTATGAAAACTCCCTTATAACGTATCTCAAAAAGCGCTCGTCGAATTTTCAAAACAATCACGCCACTGAACTCGCCGCTTAATAAAATGTTATAATATTGGGGGAAATGAGTATATTGCAATAAAAAAAACCAAAGTTCAAATCGTTATGTCAGAAATTAATGACATCTCGCGACAGACATAGACGGTGTCTTATGAGCCTCTTAGCGCAATTTACGAATTAGAAATAAAAATGTTGATACGTTCAGCGGTTCGGGAGGTGTTTGGAGTGAACGCCTTAGGTGAATATTCGTGTATGTACTTTAAGAAAATGTTCACTAATTAACCACGAATGGTAAAGTTTCTTTCCTGAGCATCCAGGTGGGTATCCTGCGTTTGTTTAGGTTAGAGTTGAATGCGTAGAGTCGAGAATAGGACCGTTCTCAATAACATAATCGGCTTTATTAAACCTTGAATCAAACTTGTCATTACAAGCCTAACTTGAATCAAGCGTGCTTTGCAAGTCAACAAGTTTGAATCAAGCTTAATCAAGCTAACTAGTCTCTATTATTCCAAGTTTGTACAAGCTTGATTATTAAATCTTGCCTTGGCAACCTAGCCATCTACAAGCTTGCCATTATCAAGTATGTGCCAGTAATGAGAAATTTGGCTTGAATCAAGCTTATATCACCGATAATATGGCGAGCTTGCTGGTCAAAGCAAATTCAAGTCAAATTGCAAGTTTGCCGCTGGCTTACATGCTATCTGTGGTAAGACTTTGGCCTTTGAGTGTGAATTTGGCCGAAATACTGGAAAGATGTATTCCCTTTTGTAATGAATGAAATTGAACTTTTTTTGTTATTTTGCTGCTCTCTGATAACTAAACCACAAAACATAATAAAGCACATTTGTTTCGAACAGTTAAAACGGTATAAAGGCTCGTGCCAAATCCATTCCCGAGGGTCAAAGTCACCCCGTATTACAGCAGCATTTATAAACTTGTATCTTGCACTTTAAATTCGAATCAGTGGAAAACCACCGGTTGTTTCAGTGAAATAATTTCACTAATTGAATAAGGGACAGCCAATTGCGTGCGGCGAATCAAATATTGTTTTTATTGAATTCAGTCAAATTATTGCAAGAAATAAACATATTTCTAATAGTCACTGTTCATATTATGCAATTTAACGTAACTAAGTAAAGAATGTTGGCGGTATCCAGCATTATAATCCACATCACTTCACTTCTAGACCGACCATCTTACACATAGAGCTACCAAGCCAAAGACAATTGCAGGTGGGAACATGCATGTATTATATTTTTTATCAAAAATATGTAGCTTTAAATTGTATGACATTTCTTTTCGTTTTTAGTTTATTTGGTAACATTAGGAATGTTAAAAAAAAATAGTAACTTCCGTATGAATGCACTCACTTCACCACATATAGTGCAGTTTCAACCTTCACGCCGAGCGCTGAGATGATTAAGTGGAAACGAAATGAAGGACGTAAAAACGGAATGAAAGACTGAATGTTCATGTCACCTCGTAAAATGGTATTATAAAAGACGAAACCCATATTGAAAAAAAGATATTTTAATTGCTTATATTAGTTAATGCGTAGCTATTTCATTTGATGAACGTTGTTTAACTGATCCATCAGTCAAAAAACAAATCACCGAAAAACAGAGAATGAAATGGTTGATGAAAAAGTGAAAAATGCCACTGAATCAATAAGTAAAGTAAAATTGTCATTTTTTCACTAATTCGTTCGTTAAATTGATTAAAGTGATTGTTGAATAATTCAGATGCTGTTAACTTACTCTATTTAAACAGTGAAATTCTCACTGTTTCAGGTTTAGAGTGTTATGCGTGGTAATTGTTCCATGCTACGTACAGGTTAACAACTTCCATTGCCATTTGGGAAAAATAATGAAAAAAAGAAAAAGAATTATTGTGCACCTACCCTAAATACGAGGAAGATTTAATTTTCGTCTTGAGTGCATGACACCTACTTTGGCGTACGCGCGGAAAGCAAAACTGACCACATCACAATGAGTTGGACAACTGTCTGAGATACGTTCGTTTTTCGAGAAGTAACTTGCTTCTCATAAGCGTTTTGTAAACGCACTGTAGTTGCGTATTTATGTAAACGGCGCGTTAACCATTCGTACAAGTTGTGTCGTTTTTCCAGTTTTAGCGGATCGAAAGTCATTCAGTTCTGGGACATAGAAACCGGTTATTAACGTGCTCTCTCTACTCCAGATCGTAGATGGGGCAGAGTACATATGCCAGATGCGCAGGATCCAAGCTCCATGTTCCAACATTGAACTACTTTTCTTCCTAACAAGATGTTATATCCACGTGGCATCAGCTAATATTTTACATTGTTTACTAAATTAGGTGTTTATTATGCTGGTCACTGTAACTTTGATGGTTCTTTAAGCAATTGTTGATTCAGTGTTGCTGACATGCGTAGAATACAAAAATAAGTCTATATTTGACGTGTACCACTCCTGAGTGGTCTGGCACGGCCACTGTCATCACGTCACCAGCCCACAGTCGCTGCACCAGTGCGGCCCGCGGAACACGCACGTCGTGCGTCCCGATGCGTGTCCGCATCGTGCACTTGTGACCCGATACCGAGTGATCCAACCGAGTTCCTGTGGTGTCCCTAGAGAGATGTCTGTAATTAGGATGGAAATCAAGTGTTAGAATGTGTAGTAAATAGCATTAGAATTTATCGCCCATGGGCAAATGTTCATGAAATTCGCCTTTAGGGGATTGCGAAGTAATCACAGAATAAATGCACGCCACGTGCATATTTAATGAGGCGTAGAGTAGCAAAGCTAGGGTATTTGAAGTGTTCTATATAATTTTCGGAGTGCAATTGTGTATAATCAAGCCAATTAGTGACGTGGAAAATAATTAGTCTTTCTTTCAACCTGACCGTTCCGGTCGTAGAGTGCCACAAAACTAAACAGACCTAAATTTCCCACGTGCTCTTCAAGGCACCACATAATCATGTTTTGTATTTAAATTAGTGCCTAGGAAAGAACTCTCAACTCTCCTCAAGCTAAGGGATGTTCATTCCAAACGTTTCGATGTTTTGTTATATGTCTGTTTTACATGTTAATGTAATGAGGTCAGTAAGCTAATGTACCTCGCGGAGGTACGTTAGGTTGTTCACGGTTAAGTGAGCACTTTTGAGGCCCTAGTTACTTTTTCCTTTCAGCCATTATTTAACCTTTAACCAATGCGGGGGGAAGTACATTCAAATTTCATTCGCAGCGTAATATTTTATGCCCGCAGTTGTTTAAGACTTGAAATACCATAAAACATTGCGAGAGTAATTAACGAATCACGTACTGGTTTTTTTTGTTAATGATACATTAGTGGACTTTCGTGTATGTTGAGTGAAACTTGTTGATGAATGGCCCTTTCAGGCCAACTTTAATTTTTATTTTCAGGTGTTCCAATATTACATTATTGAGGCCAAATATGTTCAAGCCGACACAGTACCCTTCTTCTTTATCGCAAGCAGTGATTTGTGTTGTAGGCTTTGTGATCATTTATAGTAATATAAACCGTTCATGACCTATAACATTAGAACTATTTGGATNGCGAGAGTAATTAACGAATCACGTACTGGTTTTTTTTGTTAATGATACATTAGTGGACTTTCGTGTATGTTGAGTGAAACTTGTTGATGAATGGCCCTTTCAGNGGTTTTTTTTGTTAATGATACATTAGTGGACTTTCGTGTATGTTGAGTGAAACTTGTTGATGAATGGCCCTTTCAGGCCAACTTTAATTTTTATTTTCAGGTGTTCCAATATTACATTATTGAGGCCAAATATGTTCAAGCCGACACAGTACCCTTCTTCTTTATCGCAAGCAGTGATTTGTGTTGTAGGCTTTGTGATCATTTATAGTAATATAAACCGTTCATGACCTATAACATTAGAACTATTTGGATATTAGATACCGAAAGGAAATACTATTGAGAATTTACCTTCTCAGACTCCAGTTACCGGCCAGAAACACCCTTCCTGTGCATCGTTCACGCATTTGTGTACACGTGATCTTAATGGCTTAAGAAAGAAGAATATTCGTAATATTTTACGTATTACGTAAATCTGAAAGTAAGTGCCCAATCACGGCAGGGCGACCGTGGCCTGTATCGAAGAAGCATTGCGTAATTTACATGGAGCGATTTCAAAAATACACGGGGGAAAAACTGTCAGTAATAGTGGATCGGGTTCGTACTTCAGTCCTTCCGAACGACAGCCAACGTGATACCTACTTTTCTCCTTTACAATGTATATTTGTATTTATAAAGGTACATGTAAGTTATATTTAACACTGAAACAAAGTAACATACAAAGAACTTAATCGCCAATTTATATCGCACGCTAGTTATTTGGTAAATTTTTCAAACTTCACGCAAGTAATAGGTTCTGCTGGCAAATTAAGAGCCTGCAATTGTTCCACACACGACCTGTGAGGCCACTGTGCAGAGGCCAAAACATGATATTTATGCAAAACTAACACTGNTGCAATTGTTCCACACACGACCTGTGAGGCCACTGTGCAGAGGCCAAAACATGATATTTATGCAAAACTAACACTGCACTTCCAAACTCTAATGCAACTGAATGAACATTTTAACCCAAATTCACTTAGCATTATCATTCATTTCGCTTAGAAACTATTCAAATTATAAGCGTATTTGTTCATTCCAAAAACTTGCTCTCTACAGAGAAGAAAACTGACGGTAAGTGAACATCAACTCCGGATTGTTGTATGTGACCTTCGTTTTGAACTTAGAGTCTTGCACCATTGCATTNTGCAATTGTTCCACACACGACCTGTGAGGCCACTGTGCAGAGGCCAAAACATGATATTTATGCAAAACTAACACTGTACTTCCAAACTCTAATGCAACTGAATGAACATTTTAACCCAAATTCACTTAGCATTATCATTCATTTCGCTTAGAAACTATTCAAATTATAAGCGTATTTGTTCATTCCAAAAACTTGCTCTCTACAGAGATAAAACTGCACGGTAAGTGAACATCAACTCCGGATTGTTGTATGTGACCTTCGTTTTGAACTTAGAGTCTTGCACCATTGCATTCTTGTTTACGCCCAAAGTGGAGAACGAACCCACGACCCCAAGGCAAAGAGCATCACGTTCTATCGGCGGATTTGTTCAGATAAACTACCGCGACATACAAAACATGGCCACAGGCAGCTGAACGCAAACATAAGAAAAGAGTAAAGAGTAAACCAGAATTCATTAGCTAAGAACGGAATGCAGTATCGGCGGTAGCGAACTAAGGATCACCCTGTATATGAAGTCTTGCCACTGATAACGTAAGAATACAGAGGTCGCAAAGTCGTTTATACCGCGAACTCCAGCCGTACACGCCTTAGCAAAATGGCGCCGCAGACCAGGAACATGTCGGAACGCTGTTCGCCAATCAGCGCCCGGTAACTGACTCGCCAGCCGGCAGCCAAGCCAATAGGGAACCTCCCTCAGCTCGGAGTAACCAATTACATACAAGGTCCGTTTTCAGAGATTCGCGTAGCCAATCAGAAGATAAGTACACCCTCATCAACGGAACCGCTACGTCACTTCGCCTTTGTGTACTTACCTACTCTGTGACTTTACGTCAAAAATATCATATATAATCCATTTACAGTTTCTTACAACTTTTCTGAAGCCCTGATAAAGTTATATTTCTAGGATATTCCTCCGCCTCATGGAAGCTAATATTAACCAAGTTTAGAAAATTGCACTAAAGCGAACACGCGTCACATTCATGCAAACACAGTTTAATAATATTTTGCATAAGAAATACATCTCACTAGATATTACCAATACACCTATTTTCTCAGACTTTTCTNACCTACTCTGTGACTTTACGTCAAAAATATCATATATAATCCATTTACAGTTTATTACAACTTTTCTGAAGCCCTGCTAAAGTTATATTTCTAGGATATTCCTCCGCCTCATGGAAGCTAATATTAACCAAGTTTAGAAAATTGCACTAAAGCGAACACGCGTCACATTCATGCAAACTCAGTTTAATAATATTTTGCATAAGAAATACATCTCACTAGATATTACCAATACACCTATTTTCTCAGACTTTTCTTTTTTCTTATGTTGGTATTTACGAAAACTAGCAAAAGCCCCACTAGTTTCATTAGTTTCAGTTTCCTCCATGTCGAATAATTTCGTTTTAATGGTGTCCGTTGTTATGCAAATCCCAGAATGTCCTATGGCCATACTCATTGGCTAAAACTTTTCAGGCAATCCCGCCAACAATAATGACCCGATACATTCGTCATTTATGTTCAAACCAGTTCCCGCTAATTTTTGTCCATTTTCAACTATTTGAGTCACATAGGCAGTCATTGAGATACAATTTTCANAGATTCGTCATTTATGTTAAAACCAGTTCCCGCTAATTTTTGTCCATTTTCAACTATTTGAGTCACATAGGCAGTCATTGAGATACAATTTTCTAACCGAATAGAAATTAAATTTCTCAACAGACTTATTCTTCTGGTAAACCCCCGTCGAATAACTGCTTTAGTTTCGTCNGCCGAATAGAAATTAAATTTCTCAACAGACTTATTCTTCTGGTAAACCCCCGTCGAATAACTGCTTTAGTTTCGTCCATAGTTCCTTTGTAGAAGTAACGTTTTTTATATGAACGTAAATCGAGGGATCAATGGTCAAGATCAATTTTGCTCTGGTTTTAGCATCATCCGTGGCTCCTATTGCTGGTTGATTCGGCTCCTGCTTGATGCATCCTAGCATGCCCTCCCAGACCAGGAAATTCTCTGCCGCAAAACACCATTCACTATAATTCTCGCGTCCTTTCAACTTAGGGACGCTTATCACATAGTTCGAAGCCATTACGCGGTCACACACACACGATACGCACAATTAATAGTCTCCTTCAGCGAATATAATTATACTCAGTACTTATCATACCGTACAAACTATCGCGAGATTATTATTCAATTGTTTACTGGGCCCATAACCTGTAATGATTAGCGAAATGAAACACTGCGTATCGCGATTCAATGACGACTGAACGACCATAGCTTTATTACTTATGACATAGAGAAAACAATACGATGACATAGAGATAACAATAGGTGGCGCTAGTTGTTACAGTTTTGATACAAATCATAACAATTTTAATAATAAATGCAATAATGTAATTTATAGAGAAAATATAAGTAAAAGTTAAAATTAACCAAATATCAGGTACTTTTATTTTAACACGAGTATAAAACGCCTGTGACGCAATACGTATGTACGAAACAACCAATCACGTCATTCAAGGGCCGATTTTTCAAAGGTTTGATTCGACAAGTTTGAAGGAAACACGAATAGGCTATAGTCGCCAGAACTNATTCAAGGGCCGATTTTTCAAAGGTTTGATTCGACAAGTTTGAAGGAAACACGAATAGGCTATAGTCGCCAGAACTGCAGCTATGAAGCACCTAGTTGGACATATCGGAGCAAGTTTATCACTGAAACACGAGTTTCCATTTTATAATTCACCCAAAGAAAGATTTCGTTCCGAAATGTGGGCACCTGTACGGTTTTCAGTGTTCTCGAAGCCACGTTTGTGTAAGTAAGAACCCACAGGAATAAACAATCTGATATAAAATTCCATGGCGCACTGAGAACTGGAGTAATAAAGGGAACAATACTGTGCAATAACAGCTCGTCTGTTTCCTCTTGAATCAGAGCGATCCGTGCGCGAACAGTGGCTGATGAATGTGAATTATTTTCCTTTTGTTCGTTCGCTTTTGTNATTCAAGGGCCGATTTTTCAAAGGTTTGATTCGACAAGTTTGAAGGAAACACGAATAGGCTATAGTCGCCAGAACTACAGCTATGAAGCACCTAGTTGGACATATCGGAGCAAGTTTATCACTGAAACACGAGTTTCCATTTTATAATTCACCCAAAGAAAGATTTCGTTCCGAAACGTGGGAACCCGTACGGTTTTCAGTCTTCTTGAAGCCGCGTTTGTGTAAGTAAGAACCCACAGGAATAAACAATCTGATATCAAATTCCATGGCGCACTGAGAACTGGAGTAATAAAGGGAACAATACTGTGCAATAACAGATCGCCTGTTTCCTTTTGAATCAGAGCGATCCGTGCGCGAACAGTGGCTGATGAATGTGAATTATTTTCCTTTTGTTCGTTCGCTTTTGTACGCCAGAGCGCAAGCGAGATTTTGAAGAGGCTTTAATAAACAAGAAACGCCGGCTAACGGCAGTTTCTTCTTTTCATGGGGAAAAAAAAAACAAATTCTGCTGGAAGTTTTTGAATAGTAACTGTGGCGGGAAGAGGAATTGTTTTGTGTATTTTTTCTTGCCCTGTATTTAACATTCCAAAAATATTTACAGATATTGATGACTGCATCAGAACAAAGATAATTAATATGTTACAGCCGATAGCGAAAACGGGGTGAGCGAAGAAATTTGGCCGATGAGGGTGAAGCGAGGTGGGCATGGAGCAGCGCCGGAATGAAAGGGCGGGGGAAACGGGACAAGCGGCATCGTCCGTCACGATTCCCGCAAGCAAAGATCCTGGAGTGACACCGCCGGGAATCGAACCCGGTTCGCCCAGGTGGGAGGCGAGTCGTCTGACCACCACACCACCGTGGCACCAGCAAAAACTGAACCTTTCAGACTGCNAGCAGCGCCGGAATGAAAGGGCGGGGGAAACGGGACAAGCGGCATCGTCCGTCACGATTCCCGCAAGCAAAGATCCTGGAGTGACACCGCCGGGAATCGAACCCGGTTCGCCCAGGTGGGAGGTGAGTCGTCTGACCACCACACCACCGTGGCACCAGCAAAAACGGAACCTTTCAGACTGGGTACACGCGAAACCACGATAAAGGCACGCATTATACTTAGTTACAGAATCGCGTCCAATAAAACTATAGGATCATCACTCAAAGTCACGCTCAGGCAAGTCGTCGATGAGAAGACAGCGCGCCAGTTGAGTGCCTTGAGCGTAGAGGCGATATTGCTATACACATGCCGGTTGGCGTCGCCCATAGCGCTTCATACACGTTTGCCTTATTCACATAGAGACACTCATCACTAGGCGACCGCCTTAACTTCTGTCTATTCCGACTTCAAAATGTATCTGAAAAGTTAAAATTGAAATACAGGCAAACAATTTAACCAATTTCCAAGAAATATTCTTCAATGCATTCAAATAATGTCAACAATTACTTTGAATTTCAGTCTAACGTATTAAGTTTTGTTCAATTTTGAAATTNTCAATGCATTCAAATAATGTCAACAATTACTTTGAATTTCAGTCTAACGTATTAAGTTTTGTTCAATTTTGAAATTAATTTTTTTTTACAAAAACAGATACATTTAAAATTTATATTCTTCGTTTCATTAGTTAATTTAATTTAAACATTTAAACCGTGTATTTCATAAATAATTACTGGTTAGAGCTGCAACTCAAATGATGTTAAGATTTTGTTGAAACACAAAATTCACAAATTTTAACTGCCACTGCACTAGAGAGTTCAGGTAAAATTTTTAGTGACATGCACGCTCCTATTACGTTATACATTAAAGTTTGTGGCTTTTAAACATGTGGCCTTTATTTTGATTCATGAAAGATGGATGGAACGTGGTTAAAACAGTCCAGTGTCTGGATATTGAGAGTAATAGAAACGTGTTTAAAAAAAATTAAAAGTTGGAGTTAGGTAGCATTATCGGGCGGCCGACTACAAGAAACGATGTAAATTTCCTCCGTAGTCATGCATATTTTTTAGGATTATTCTTCCATATGACAACGAAAAAAAACGAAATATGCTAAAACTTTTGAAAATAATTTTATATTCTCCCACCCCAGTCGTCCCTTAATGCAGCGGTGGCGAAACTTAAGGGCGGCGGTAACTGAAAAAAAAAAAAAAAACATGAGAAAGCCCACAAGCAAAGGAAACGTCCGTCACGTTACCTGCACACAGAAAGCCTGGCGNTCAATGCATTCAAATAATGTCAACAATTACTTTGAATTTCAGTCTAACGTATTAAGTTTTGTTCAATTTTGAAATTTTTTTTTTTTTTTACAAAAACAGATACATTTAAAATTTATATTCTTCGTTTCATTAGTTAATTTAATTTAAACATTTAAACCGTGTCTTTCATAAATAATTACTGGTTAGACCTGCAACTCAAATGATGTTAAGATTTTGTTGAAACACAAAATTCACAAATTTTAACTGCCACTGCACTAGAGAGTTCAGGTAAAATTTTTAGTGACATGCACGCTCCTATCACGTTATACATTAAAGTTTGTGGCCTTTATTTTGATTCATGAAAGATGGATGGAACATGGTTAAAACAGTCCAGTGTCTGGATATTGAGGGTAATAGAAACGTGTTTAAAAAAAATGAAAAGTTGGAGTTAGGGAGCATTATCGGGTGGCCGACTACAAGAAACGATTTAATTTCCTCCGTAGTCATGCATATTTTTTAGGATTATTCTTCCATATGACAACGAAAAAAAAACGAAATATGCTAAAACTTTTGAAAATAATTTTATATTCTCCCACCCCAGTCGTCTCTTAATGCAGCGGTGGCGAAACTTAAGGGCGGCGGTAACTGAAAAAAAAAAAACATGAGAAAGCCCACAAGCAAAGGAAACGTCCGTCACGTTACCTGCACACAGAAAGCCTGGCGNGAAAAAAAAAAAACATGAGAAAGCCCACAAGCAAAGGAAACGTCCGTCACGTTACCTGCACACAGAAAGCCTGGCGTGACTTCGCCGGGAATCGAATCCCGGGGGAGCCGTGTGGGAGGGGTAATGGACGTGGCGCTAGCCACTCGACCACAGCGGCGCCTACTGATTACTGTGTATACAGGAAGTTGCAAAATGTAGTGGACTGAGAGTGACATGAGACATAAACATACATGTTCCGCTAATGAGATGTTTATTAGACATCCAACATACACTAACCCCTTGTGCTCCCCGCCTACCTGGCGCTTGAACTGCCTTGCAGAGTATTTGAAACGCACGTTTTCCTAAGAAACTATTGCACGTGTGTCCAATGTGCTGACCTACGAAAAGTAACCACACTTCAGACGAGGGTTGTTTAGCGCGTTCATGACGTCACGCACATTAGAAACGCCTTTTCAGAGTACTCCAAAATTACTAAAAACGGCTTTCTCAAAGAGCTGCGTCTCTAAATATACGCGTCAGATACAGACAAGAGTATTGAAGGGCCGTGTATTGAACGTTCCTACAGACTTTACAGAAATAAAATAACAGAGTCACTGCTGAGAGTGCCATAGGTGCACGCAGCACTACGAGAACACTGCACGTCAGTTCAGAGCCCTGCGCGTAGTGGCGATGGTGCTCTTGTAGCGCGTGCAAGTGTAGCCCTTATAGCTCCCGCAGCACTACGAGAACACCGCACGCCAGTTCAGCGTAGCAGCGATGGCGCTCTTGTAGCGCGTGCCAGTGTATGAGGTGAACGCATATTTGGACAAATGCAAGACCAAATGTATCCACAGTACAAGATAACAAGTTGTGTTGGTTTCTGCATTTCCACTTTCACCGTCCTATTGATTCATATCACAGNTATCCACAGTACAAGATAACAAGTTGTGTTGGTTTCTGCATTTCCACTTTCACCGTCCTATTGATTCATATCACAGTGGACATCCTTACTGTAGTGCAGAACGTTCATAATTGGCTAGTTGCCAGCCAATGGAGTGGCGAGTTTACTAGTTCAGTGTTCTCTCGTATCTAACGTAGAGATGCCCCAGACAGCAAGTACGAATGCGGTAAGCTTGCCATTTGACTTGAATGCCTTGCAGAGCAAGCGTGTTAGGTTGTTCGTGGTTGATTGAGCACCTTTGAAACCAGCCTTTGGAAAATGTCACTGCCTTTGCCTGCATATAATTTAACAGCCACACTGACTGGCACGCACCCACTTAAGTTGGATAAGGCTGAGTGAAAGAAGCTCCGTGTCTTAATGTTGAATTGAAAGTGTTAGGTAAGCATTTGATAGTAATTAATTTGTTTTGTTTTGATGTCTGTTTTTTTAACGCATATAAGTGTGAGAACGAGAAAATTGACAAAATACTCACTTTTAACACATTTACTTCACCGACGCATGAATAGAGTGACCAATCCCGTGAAAATTTAAATTTTTAATATGGCGGAAGAATACACAATGTGCCTACAAGTATTTTATCAAAGCAGCGCTTTCAGAAGTGCTCAGTTTGCAGTGAACAGCGTATGCAAACTTGACCCAAGCCTAAATTCTTACTACTGGCATAGCTTACAGCAGTCATTACTAATCAAGCTTGCTACAAGTTTGATATGCGGAAACAAGTTTGCTTGATTCAGGGTTGTTTCAAGCCTGCTGGCTTGTGCAACAAGCTGGCCACAATTATAGGTGTGTTGTGAAAAGCTTGATTCAAGTTGATTATGCTGGGGGAAAACCAGTATGACGGACTCAAAATTCAATGTTCTCGGTGGCGCCCTGAGAAACAAAAGAGCCGATCTAGCTTTTGTTTGTGGGAGATAAAGTAAAGTAGAAAGAAGCGCTCCTGGCATGACCTTTTAATAGGTATCGGCCACCCGGAGGGGAGGTTTGGTGAGGAAAGCGTTGGTTCCACCGGGAACTTTGATTATGCTCGGGACACTATAGTTTTTCCTGTTCCACTCGGATGAGTCATCAAACAGAAACCGCTAAATATTTACTACTAGCTTTTACCCATGGCTTCGCTCGTGTGGTTATAGTAACAAACTTATGTGGAGAAATAACGGTATTTGTTAGTACACAGACACTGATCATAAACACAGAACAGAGCACTTAAAGAATCTAATTTTTTTGGCTATCTGAATATTTACTTAAATTTCAGATTTCAATTATAATATTACATGTACAATAATACGAATGAAAACAGAGACACAATAGTTGTGTTGAGAAATAGTTCTCGTGCAAAAAATCTTTAATTGAGTGCGCGCACAAATGTGTTGCGTTGTCCTTTTGGTATAATTTTGTAGAGTACGGCACCGTCCACAATCGACTTGACTTAAATAACATTATGTACTTACAAAGCATAACGTGAAAAACCGCCCGTTTGCAATCGGCGTTAACAAAAAAAAAAAAAAAAAAAAAAAAACCGTGTCTCACTAATTAGAAAGAGCAAACGAATAGAAAATAATTTTTCCAGCGCAAGAATTTTTATACGCATAAGTTGGNTGTCTCACTAATTAGAAAGAGCAAACGAATAGAAAATAATTTTTCCAGCGCAAGAATTTTTATACGCATAAGTTGGTTGCAGCAGTTTTTATGACGTTACACATTCGCATTGGCAGACGTTAAAAACTTGGGGTAAGATACTCGGAGGCGATCACCTTAACGCCAAGTCACGCCAAATACTAGCTAGCTGTGGGTGTTGCGATCTCAAATACAGGTTTCTACTTCTTTATGCTGTGCATGTTACGTGCATCATGCCGATTGTGCGTCATGTCGTTTGTACGAGGCAGAGGAACAGTCTGAAAGTAGAACTTCAGCAGGGCTTCAGGAAAGTGTAAAGTAACCGTCAGTGGACTATTCCTCCTCCTCATGCAAACAACAATTAACCAAGTCTACAAAATTACACCAAAACGACATCACGCCGCATTTGTGCGCACTCCGTTAAACAATATTTTTCATGANTGTCTCACTAATTAGAAAGAGCAAACGAATAGAAAATAATTTTTCCAGCGCAAGAATTTTTATACGCATAAGTTGGCTGCAGCAGTTTTTATGACGTTACACATTCGCATTGGCAGACGTTAAAAACTTGGCGTAAGATAATCGGAGGCGATCACCTTAACGCCAAGTCACGCCAAATACTAGCTAGCTGTGGGTGTTGCGATCTCAAATACAGGTTTCTACTTCTTTATGCTGTGCATGTTACGTGCGTCATGCCGATTGTGCGTCATGTCGTTTGTACGAGGCAGAGGAACAGTCTGAAAGTAGAACTTCAGCAGGGCTTCAGGAAAGTGTAAAGTAACCGTCAGTGGGCTATTCCTCCTCCTCATGCAAACAACAATTAGCCAAGTCTACAAAATTACACCAAAACGACATCACGCCGCATTTGTGCGCACTCCGTTAAACAATATTTTTCATGAGAACTATTTCTTACAAGCACAAAAACTCATATTTTGTCTCTGTTTTTATTCGTAATAATTATAAATTAACAATTATACGTAAAAGTTCAATTTAAACAAAACTGAAATAATTTAATGTTAATATAAGTATAGAATGCTTGTGATATATTACATATTTATGAAATAATCATAGACATCATGCATGGGGTGATTTTTCAAAGGGTTTGATTAAAAAGTGTGAAGACACCATCCACAGACTATAATCAACTGTTCATCGGCCGCTTTGTTCCACTGTGAGAGACCGTGATTGAACTGTATTTCTGTGCTTGTTCGTTACTGACTCAGGGTCCTTAAGGTGGTGCCACATAAGCCGTAAACCGATTGCAAAGATATTCAAAAGTACAAGTTCTTGCTTGAGTTCTTACGTCCTCCGAACCGCGAATTTTCCAGGTGTATACAGGTAGAATAGAGACGTGACGGTCTGTGGTCAACAGCAGCGGGGGGTAGCAGCGACGTGCACAAGTGCACTGCGGACTGAAACGTCGTGTTCGCACGTCCCCTTGTTTGAGGAAGGCCGTGGACGTGCGAACACACGCAGGTGTTACGGAGTCTGCTCGCTATTAGACCCTGCGAGAGCCTCTTCAAACACGATGGATTATGGACCAGCCAGTGAGCCGTGGAGAGTATTCGCTCTCGAGAAGATGAGGTGACTACACGCGCGACACGATCGCATCTGTGCGACACACCGTCACGTCTATGTACCTATAGTCTATCCCCCCCCCCCGGTGAATGGCGTGCTTGGTCGTTTCCTAAATATACAGTATATAGTCCATTCATGCTTTCTTCGGATCTTTTCAAACAAACCTTTCAAAAATCTCCTTAGGAGTAACATGTCAACCTGTTTATATATACATTTTAATAACTTGTATACCACACACGTATAACACTTTGATTATCTTTAAAGTATTATACTGTTGAATACATAAAGCATTAACTTAGTATCTCCTATAACCTGTAATATTTATGTCGTATTCATTACGAACTGTGAAAGCAGCGATGTGTTGGCAACGGCTAGTAAGAAATAGTTCACAATTATAATATTGTTTTGACCAATATTTTTGGTATATTTGTAAATTGAACTATGCCTATAGAAATATTGAAATTTTTAGGTAACACTTGCCGGAAACATATTTAATTTTCATAGTTTAAAATATCAGAGCAAATTANGTGTGATTGCGAAGGTTGGACATGCGAAATTTATACGTTTTAACCGTGAAATGTTTTTATAACGAAATTAATTATTGGTAAGACACGTCTGTTATCACAAATATCTAACTTCGCTCTAGGTGTTTGTGTAACGTGCTTATATTTCTGTGATTTGAATGTTTGCCACAATCCCAACAAATTATTAAGCTCAGCCAGAAAATTATAATAAATAAATAAATAGCTTAGTGAAAACTAATTACCTGTGCAAATAAATTTAAGCGGAATAAAAGTTACGGTAGGCCTATTTGTGTTCATGTTTTGGACTCGTTGTTCCTTCGTTTTAATATTTATTCCAACTAAGGCCGTCCTTTTAACGAAATAACCCAACACATATGAAAAACCAAGAGGTTCTAGAGGAACTACAGTTCTTTCCTCCACAGTTGTAAAGACAGTCACGACAAAATATTGACGTGTATTATGCGTAATGTGTTGTATCGCGTATAACAAATATATATACAATATGTCAAATAATTACCATAAAAACTGCCTATAACCAAAACATTCATTATTAAAAAGTCATAAAGCTGACCTTAATATGGTTATAGGCCTAAATTTTGAACATCCGTACATAATGGTTTTTTAAATATGACAGAATTATTTTAACAGCTGAAAACGGTAAACAAAGCATTTGAAAGTTAAAACGCATAGGCTTAAGTCAAATGGCAATGTTTATGTTTACACGTAGCGGAAGGATACGTAGTCAGAAACCAAAAGTAGAACTTTAGTAGGGCTTCAGAAAAGTGTGGAGTAACCGTGAATGACCTATATTACAAGCGTTTTATACCTCTGTTAATATAAAAATATTTTAATTGAAGTTTTATCTATATTTCAATTATAAAGTATAATATTTAATTTATAATAAATATGAATTAAAACAGTCAGAAAGCATGTGTTGGCAGCGCCTAGTAAGAAATGGTTCTCATAAAAAATATTATTACAACTGAGTGCGCACTAATTCGGTGCGCTGTCCTTTGGTGTAATTTTCTAGACCTAGTTAAGCTTTGTTTGCATGAGGCGAAGGAATATCCTGGAAGTAGAGCTTTCGCAGGGCTTCACGGAAGTGTGAAGTAACCGTGAATGGATTCTAACGAATCAGCTCATTCACCGAACTGGTAGTTACAGCGCGCAGGCACAGTTCATGGAACCATTTCACTTGCTATGGCAAC
>NQII01000682.1:131114-145148 GCA_002778355.1 Clitarchus hookeri | reverse complement strand
GGATCGCCTTACTGCAACGAATAACGTTTGTTACTGGCTAGCTGTCTGCCAATGGAAAGCCGTGCCGTATTGACCGTGCCCCAATCAAATGTCTTTTTTCATTAACATTATTTAAACTTAAGCGCGTACATTTGCATGGTTATTTTAAAAATATAGTATTGTAATCACAACCATCTGTTGATGAGGTGAGGCGTCCTTAGAACCCTTTCATGCTCATTGTAGACAAGTGTCTACATGTTGCAGAGGATAACTGTCTCGTGAACAGTGCTACTGCCCTGCGTTTTGACTGATCAATATCGCTTATTGGCTGTGATAACGAAACAAGTGCTTCGTCAGCTTAAGTACAGCACTGATCAAAACATTCCTTATTTGCAACATCATAAATACTAAATCAGTATTGGAATGAAAGGGTTAACATAATAACAACTAGGAAGCTGTGTGTTATAGTAGCCTAGTGTAGGCTATTGCACCTCGGATTGATTGTATAATGGGTGCGGGTTCGAATCCGACTTTCTCCAAGGAAATTTTCAGGTCTTACGACGAAGAGAAACATTGTGAGTGGTAATTATATCAACACAGTTCCATTGAATTTTTTTATTTGTTAATGGATACAATTTATTAAAACACTGGTAACCAAAGTTGGTATAAAGTTGTTTATTGGTTGGTAACATGTTGGTGAATGACTGTGAATGTGTTGCCGAAAGAGAAATGCGCTACTTGTGAAGGTGTACATACTAACTTAGAATTATGCTGGGCCGACGTCATCTTGAGTGACGTTTCGGCGTTGGTCCAACATCGTTTTGCTACCGGCGAGTATTAGCGTTAAATACACGGCCACGTCCTCGATTGAGATACACGCCGATTTTTAAAGCACGTTATTTCTTTTAAATGTGCATATCTTTACGACGATGACGCCTGTATATTGTCATGAGACTAACAAGCGACTGCCGACAGCATCCGGACTGGAAGTCAACAAATCGCCAATTACAAAATATGACTTGACTAGTTCCAACACTGCCCGAGTCGAGCGGTGATCGAGAGGATGCGAGAGGAAATTATTCCAAACTGGACAAAGTAAAGTGAGTTTATCTCGTCGACTAATGAAAAGTTCGTACATGCTAACTAAAAATATTACAAAAACGTAATATTTGAAAACAATTGTATTTATAAAAAAAAGTGTCTTTCATATCCCTGGTTTAATAATGTTATGTCTACGTGATGTATCGAACAACATCAGCGAGTCTACAAAACTCTGCTTTGATGTGTTGTTACGCGCTGATACTGAAGTAATTTTCTCTCTGAAAACGCACTTTTTTCTCCAATACATTTAAAAACCTTGGAAATTTGCATTTTTCTGGTACGAAACTTCACAGATTTACTAATGAAGTTTCTTACTTACTTTAGTTTTCAACTACTTGTGATGTTTCGCTGCTTGTGTTGGCTGCGTAGCGGCGGAAAACTGTGTAAAGTTGTATAAATGCTTTTAGAAAACTGCATAAACATGATCAAGAAATGTACAATAATGTGATATTGTAACATCATTAACGAAGGTAGAAACTTAGCAACGGCAAAGTTACGGATATACAGAGACAGCCTAAAATAAACAGACGCTTTCAATTTTGTGAAGCTATTATACAGTACACTTATTTTAGGCCCACGTTGCATAGTATATTTTGTTTTCGTCATAATTTTTGCAGAAAAATATGGATCAAAATGTAATTTGTTTATTTCTTCAAGCGACTAATAACCTTCGATTTTTAATGTTTAATAATTAATTACCATAGATAAGAAAATTACTTTATTATATATGCCAAGCGCTTTTATAGTTGCAGCTATTACATGTGATGACATTTNACCATAGATAAGAAAATTACTTTATTATATATGCCAAGCGCTTTTATAGTTGCAGCTATTACATGTGATGACATTTCTAGCAAACTAATATCACTTGATTCCATAGTTTTTCATAATTACGTTCGACAATAACAATTTTATTATTTCTGGAACACATAAATAATAACCGCTAGACAACTTGCATAAGTGCGTTAACTTATATTGAAAATAAGTGGCGTGAGCTANAGAACACATAAATAATAACCGCTAGACAACTTGCATAAGTGCGTTAACTTATATTGAAAATAAGTGGCGTGAGCTACCTCAGTCTATCAAAGTAATCGTACACAGGAAAGTATTTCCATTTACTATCATAGTTGAACGTAACTAACAAAANTACCTCAGTCTATCAAAGTAATCGTACACAGGAAAGTATTTCCATTTACTATCATAGTTGAACGTAACTAACAAAAACTAAGCGTACATTTCCTTTTCGTCCCTTCAGAATGGTGTGAAATGAATTTTGACTAGCGTATTTTGAAATGAATAACAGTAATTTCCTGCGTAACTTGTTTCATTTTATTACATTTTATTTTCTAAACAGTGTGGTTGTGATTGTGACATGAGGTCACGCAGGAAATACGCGACCATTTTATTATAATTTTTTGCTTGAAACATTCCAAGTAATGTCCGCATACTGGACTACCGTATTTAGCACTAACGACTTTGTGTACACAAACATTGAAGGAATATCGATTCTGACATAATTTATAAATGATACAATACGAAGTTTCTTCACGAACGGAGATATTTCTATTTAAAAATTATCCGTTGGTTATATGTTGTGTCAATGTTAGGAACAAAACAGTTATTTATTGGTACCAATTGTCAAGTTGGGCCAACATTGAATAACTAACATTACGCCAACCATGATAATAACGATGTATTTTTAATAAAATAAAGCAAAGGTTTCGTGTTTTTGTATAAAAGCTACGTTTTTAACACACAAGCCATGTCTTAGTAAAAATTTATTTCATTTGTCATGTGTTGGTTACTTTTATTATTTAAATAGTACTAGCTTCACTTATGAATGTTAATACTATCAAGAAATTAATAGGGTAAGCAGTTATAGCTTTATACAGTATGCTGTTGTTGTTTATTTGTTTTGGTGGCATTCCTGTTATTTGATCTTGCTTGACCATTGTTGTTTCATCACTTCTACTTCGCAATGCTTTCAAAGTCGTTATAAAAGTTTCGGTAAGAGTTTCTTTAAGTACGTTTTCTGCGCAACGAATCCACGTTTTTATTAAACTGTAAGAAACGGAAATACGCGTGTAATGAAGATTTCCGAGTGCTTCGTCACAATAATTCCAACCTCCCACTAGGTACGTGCAAAAATTGTCGCCGCCTGCAGCAAGTACACTTACTAACTCCTGGTTTCGTAATAGAATTTGTTTCGAAANTACGTGCAAAAATTGTCGCCGCCTGCAGCAAGTACACTTACTAACTCCTGGTTTCGTAATAGAATTTGTTTCGAAACCATTGCAGTTCTTTCTCAATAACTTACATGTTTTCCACCAGCCTAGCCTAAGTATGCCAATAACGATGACATGCTGTAGGGACATAAGAGGTGCCACGTTACTAATAAGCAAAGTGTGTTACCCGTGGGTGTTCACCCATTATTACGACGTTATAATCATGTATACATTAAAGAAAGACAACACGATGATTGGTGTAACACTCTCAGGCAGACGGTGGAAAGTGTGACGTAGGCTGGCGGTCAGTTGTGGCACCTCCTGCTTACGGGCGAGGTAGTCACCTTACAAATATTCACAGATGACAAAAACCTAACCTTACTAGCAATATTCACTTAGTTGTTGTTTTCCTTTACGAAGTTTCTGAAGTTTTTAAAATAACTAGTTTTAATCCCAAACTTTCTTGGGTGTATCTTTCTTTAAGACTTCCGCCTGCTTTGAGCAGAGTGCTTCATATACTCGTTTTTTTCTTTACGAAACTTTTAATCGTTGCAATTATCCAGTTTACTTACATACAAAACGGAGTAACCCGGTATACATGCGACACCTGTGCTACCTGTCGGCGAAAAATGTTAGTTGCCAAACTAAATGCATTGAGCTTNAAGACCGTCACTCGGAGGGTGTCGCCTTGCCCTGGGTGCACTCCCCACACGCCATTATTATTATTATTATTATTGTCACTGAATGATGCTTGTTGCTTACCTGCCACAGTAGCTTCACTCGCTTCCTTTAGAGCCCCTCTATTAGCCCTGTGAGTTCGGCGCGCGAATCATGGCCCACTGTGTGCGTGTGTGTGTGTACGCCATTACTAGGGATAGGAACATTTCGCGAGTTGATTGGCTATTGGCTAGACTCCACAGTCCTGTGTGCACTCGAACCTCATTGGCTACTGCTCCAGAGGGTTGCCGGTGTTGCTGTACACCTGGCAGTATGACACTCTCTGCTTGTTTCCTTGCAAGTCTGCTTTTGGCTTAGAGCGTCAAGGGTGTGTCTAACTAACTGTGCTCCAACTGCAAAGTTAGCTTCAGTGTAAACGTGTTAGACGTTTGTCTNACGTCAAGGGTGTGTCTAACTAACTGTGCTCCAACTGCAAAGTTAGCTTCAGTGTAAACGTGTTAGACGTTTGTCTTGTCGTCTCGAACGAATTCGCGAAATTTTCCTGTTCCTGGTCATAGCGCGTGTATGACGAACCACGTGTGCAAGGCCTAGAATGACGTCATTTTCACGAAACACAATCTAAATGTTGGTGGAATACAGCCCTACCTACATGAGAGCTTCCACGTCACTTAGCAACCGGTGCAAAGGCACGCGCGTTAACCGCAGCCCCGGGAAGCACACACGTGACGTAGTTGCACTGTTGGCAGGCGAGTGGCGCCTGCACGGTACTTCCTCCTCTGTACTGTCCTGTGTTCTGTGTCACTGGAGCGGCACGTGACGTGAGGGCGGCGAACTTGGCCTTCACAAGCTGCCATTGGGCTCTACGTCCACGAAGAGCGAAGCGGGTGGCATCGCCACTTCCGCAGGCGGAGCGCGCCTTCACACAAACATTACTACTGTTCTCCGCCCCGCAACTTCATGCCGACAACAGAGGCAAGTAATGTGGAGTGAACGCTGAGCAAGGGTACAGTAAAAAGGGCTGTGTAACGATCACAGATCAAATGCTATCCATCCTTTACAAACACTTCTTTGTCGACACTTGTCTGGACACATTTACAGAGATTCGAAACCAGCTAGAAGCGACTCGCCTATAACCATCAATGCAGTGACACAAGTTGTTACACTTACCTCTACGCTATCACATTGGNAGCTAGAAGCGACTCGCCTATAACCATCAATGCAGTGACACAAGTTGTTACACTTACCTCTACGCTATCACATTGGCGGAACCTACACCAGATCGCCTTACTGCAACGAATAACGTTTGTTACTGGCTAGCTGTCTGCCAATGGAAAGCCGTGCCGTATTGACCGTGCCCCAATCAAATGTCTTTTTTCATTAACATTATTTAAACTTAAGCGCGTACATTTGCATGGTTATTTTAAAAATATAGTATTGTAATCACAACCATCTGTTGATGAGGTGAGGCGTCCTTAGAACCCTTTCATGCTCATTGTAGACAAGTGTCTACATGTTGCAGAGGATAACTGTCTCGTGAACAGTGCTACTGCCCTGCGTTTTGACTGATCAATATCGCTTATTGGCTGTGATAACGAAACAAGTGCTTCGTCAGCTTAAGTACAGCACTGATCAAAACATTCCTTATTTGCAACATCATAAATACTAAATCAGTATTGGAATGAAAGGGTTAACATAATAACAACTAGGAAGCTGTGTGTTATAGTAGCCTAGTGTAGGCTATTGCACCTCGGATTGATTGTATAATGGGTGCGGGTTCGAATCCGACTTTCTCCAAGGAAATTTTCAGGTCTTACGACGAAGAGAAACATTGTGAGTGGTAATTATATCAACACAGTTCCATTGAATTTTTTTATTTGTTAATGGATAAAATTTATTAAAACACTGGTAACCAAAGTTGGTATAAAGTTGTTTATTGGTTGGTAACATGTTGGTGAATGACTGTGAATGTGTTGCCGAAAGAGAAATGCGCTACTTGTGAAGGTGTACATACTAACTTAGAATTATGCTGGGCCGACGTCATCTTGAGTGACGTTTCGGCGTTGGTCCAACATCGTTTTGCTACCGGCGAGTATTAGCGTTAAATACACGGCCACGTCCTCGATTGATACACACGCCGATTTTTAAAGCACGTTATTTCTTTTAAATGTGCATATATTTACGACGATGACGCCTGTATATTGTCATGAGACTAACAAGCGACTGCCGACAGCATCCGGACTGGAAGTCAACNCGTTTCGGCGTTGGTCCAACATCGTTTTGCTACCGGCGAGTATTAGCGTTAAATACACGGCCACGTCCTCGATTGAGATACACGCCGATTTTTAAAGCACGTTATTTCTTTTAAATGTGCATATATTTACGACGATGACGCCTGTATATTGTCATGAGACTAACAAGCGACTGCCGACAGCATCCGGACTGGAAGTCAACAAATCGCCAATTACAAAATATGACTTGACTAGTTCCAACACTGCCCGAGTCGAGCGGTGATCGAGAGGATGCGAGAGGAAATTATTCCAAACTGGACAAAGTAAAGTGAGATTATCTCGTTAACTAATGAAAAGTTCGTACATGCTAACTAAAAATATTACAAAAACGTAATATTTGAAAACAATTGTATTTATAACAAAAGTGTCTTTCATATCCCTGGTTTAATAATGTTATGTCTACGTGATGTATCGAACAACATCAGCGAGTCTACAAAACTCTGCTTTGATGTGTTGTTACACGCTGATACTGAAGTAATTTTCTCTCTGAAAACGCACTTTTTTCTCCAATACATTTAAAAACCTTGGAAATTTGCATTTTTCTGGTACGAAACTTCACAGATTTACTTATAAAGTTTCTTACTTACTTTAGTTTTCAACTACTTGTGATGTTTCGCTGCTTGTGTTGGCTGCGTAGCGGCGGAAAACTGTGTAAAGTTGTATAAATGCTTTTAGAAAACTGCATAAACATGATCAAGAAATGTACAATAATGTGATATTGTAACATCATTAACGAAGGTAGAAACTTAGCAACGGCAAAGTTACGGATATACAGAGACAGCCTAAAATAAACAGACGCTTTCAATTTTGTGAAGCTATTATACAGTACACTTATTTTAGGCCCACGTTGCATAGTATATTTTGTTTTCGTCATAATTTTTGCAGAAAAATATGGATCAAAATGTAATTTGTTTATTTCTTCAAGCGACTAATAACCTTCGATTTTTAATGTTTAATAATTAATTACCATAGATAAGAAAATTACTTTATTATATATGCCAAGCGCTTTTATAGTTGCAGCTATTACATGTGATGACATTTATAGCAAACTAATATCACTTGATTCCATAGTTTTTCATAATTACGTTCGACAATAACAATTTTATTATTTCTAGAACACATAAATAATAACCGCTAGACAACTTGCATAAGTGCGTTAACTTATATTGAAAATAAGTGGCGTGAGCTACCTCAGTCTATCAAAGTAATCGTACACAGGAAAGTATTTCCATTTACTATCATAGTTGAACGTAACTAACAAAATCTAAGCTTACATTTCCTTTTCGTCCCTTCAGAATGGTGTGAAATGTATTTTGACTAGCATATTTTGAAATAAATAACAGTAATTTCCTGCGTAACTTGTTTCATTTTATTACATTTTATTTTCTAAACAGTGTGGTTGTGATTGTGACATGAGGTCACGCAGGAAATATGCAACCATTTTATTATAATTTTTTGCTTGAAACATTCCAAGTAATGTCCGCATACTGGACTACCGTATTTAGCACTAACGACTTTGTGTACACAAACATTGAAGGAATATCGATTCTGACATAATTTATAAATGATACAATACGAAGTTTCTTCACGAACGGAGATATTTCTATTTAAAAATTATCCGTTGGTTATATGTTGTGTCAATATTAGGAACAAAACAGTTATTTATTGGTACCAATTGTCAAGTTGGGCCAACATTGAATAACTAACATTACGCCAACCATGATAATTACGATGTATTTTTAATAAAATAAAGCAAAGGTTTCGTGTTTTTGTATAAAAGCTACGTTTTTAACACACAAGCCATGTCTTAGTAAAAATTTATTTCATTTGTCATGTGTTGGTTACTTTTATTATTTAAATAGTACTAGCTTCACTTATGAATGTTAATACTATCAAGAAATTNATTACATTTTATTTTCTAAACAGTGTGGTTGTGATTGTGACATGAGGTCACGCAGGAAATATGCAACCATTTTATTATAATTTTTTGCTTGAAACATTCCAAGTAATGTCCGCATACTGGACTACCGTATTTAGCACTAACGACTTTGTGTACACAAACATTGAAGGAATATCGATTCTGACATAATTTATAAATGATACAATACGAAGTTTCTTCACGAACGGAGATATTTCTATTTAAAAATTATCCGTTGGTTATATGTTGTGTCAATATTAGGAACAAAACAGTTATTTATTGGTACCAATTGTCAAGTTGGGCCAACATTGAATAACTAACATTACGCCAACCATGATAATTACGATGTATTTTTAATAAAATAAAGCAAAGGTTTCGTGTTTTTGTATAAAAGCTACGTTTTTAACACACAAGCCATGTCTTAGTAAAAATTTATTTCATTTGTCATGTGTTTGTTACTTTTATTATTTAAATAGTACTAGCTTCACTTATGAATGTTAATACTATCAAGAAATTAATAGGGTAAGCAGTTATAGCTTTATACAGTATGCTGTTGTTGTTTATTTGTTTTGGTGGCATTCCTGTTATTTGATCTTGCTTGACCATTGTTGTTTCATCACTTCTACTTCGCAATGCTTTCAAAGTCGTTATAAAAGTTTCGGTAAGAGTTTCTTTAAGTACGTTTTCTGCGCAACGAATCCACGTTTTTATTAAACTGTAAGAAACGGAAATACGCGTGTAATGAAGATTTCCGAGTGCTTCGTCACAATAATTCCAACCTCCCACTAGGTACGTGCAAAAATTGTCGCCGCCTGCAGCAAGTACACTTACTAACTCCTGGTTTCGTAATAGAATTTGTTTCGAAATCATTGCAGTTCTTTCTCAATAACTTACATGTTTTCCACCAGCCTAGCCTAAGTATGCCAATAACGATGTCATGCTGTAGGGACATAAGAGGTGCCACGTTACTAATAAGCAAAGTGTGTTACCCGTGGGTGTTCACCCATTATTACGACGTTATAATCATGTATACATTAAAGAAAGACAACACGATGATTGGTGTAACACTCTCAGGCAGACGGTGGAAAGTGTGACGTAGGCTGGCGGTCAGTTGTGGCACCTCCTGCTTACGGGCGAGGTAGTCACCTTACAAATATTCACAGATGACAAAAACCTAACCTTACTNGATGATTGGTGTAACACTCTCAGGCAGACGGTGGAAAGTGTGACGTAGGCTGGCGGTCAGTTGTGGCACCTCCTGCTCACGGGCGAGGTAGTCACCTTACAAATATTCACAGATGACAAAAACCTAACCTTACTAGCAATATTCACTTAGTTGTTGTTTTCCTTTACGAAGTTTCTGAAGTTTTTCAAATAACTAGTTTTAATCCCAAACTTTCTTGGGTGTATCTTTCTTTAAGACTTCCGCCTGCTTTGAGCGGAGTGCTTCATATATTGNGTTTTCCTTTACGAAGTTTCTGAAGTTTTTAAAATAACTAGTTTTAATCCCAAACTTTCTTGGGTGTATCTTTCTTTAAGACTTCCGCCTGCTTTGAGCAGAGTGCTTCATATACTCGTTTTTTTCTTTACGAAACTTTTAATCGTTGCAATTATCCAGTTTACTTACATACAAAACGGAGTAACCCGGTATACATGCGACACCTGTGCTACCTGTCGGCGAAAAATGTTAGTTGCCAAACTAAATGCATTGAGCTTGCCAACCCGAGTAGAATAAACCTCAAACTAAATGCATTGAGCTTTCCAACCTGAATAGAATAAACTTCAAACTAAATGCATTGAGCTTATCAACCTGAGTAGAATAAACCTCAAACTAAATGCATTGAGATTGCCAACCTGAGTAGAATAAACCTCAAAATAAATGCATTGAGCTTGCCAACCTCAGTATAATAAACCTCAAACGGTTGACATAGAGGACTACTTAAAGAATTTTTTGAAATTTGTGCGGTTTCAATTTTCACGTGTGGGACTGAAATTATTAAATAATTACGTAATAATTGATTACGGTCATCGATGCGAAAGTTATGATGTAAGAAAAATAATATGCATTTCGAAGTAACTGTTTAGATGTTCCGTATGCCTTGTCTAGTTTGGTTTTTAAATACTGACTCCGAAAATTACGTTCTGGAGGGAAAAAAAAACTAAATGCAAGATGTTAAGGATACTTCCCCTTTAACCCTGGATACCCGGATTCCAACGCGACATTGGAGGAAAGGGAAGTTAGTATACGTATTTTTGTACGTTTGTCGAGCTCGAAATGTGCAGCGGTGTTGGTATTCGTAGCTAGAGCGTGAATGGCGGCAGAGTGCGTGACTAAGGCCAAGAAGTTGTCGCAGCTATCAGATCGCGCCACTTCCGCGCACCAAGTGAATGTCCAATGTAGTCGCGCCGAGGGCGGCCCAGGGCTGCCAACATCACCACCGCCACTTCTCACAGACTCCCCAAAAATATGACCACACTTAGAAAAAGGTTTCGTCAAATCAAGCAAGGTTTGCTTGGCGCAACCAAATTAATTGTTTGTATATGGTAAACCAATTTTGTTGTTGTTGTCGTAAACAAATTATTTTGTTGTTCATGTTTGGTTGCCCCAAACCAAAATTTGTTTACCTGTACGTACATTAAACTGTTTCGGTTAATACTAAAAACCTCGACAGTCTGACCGAGATTCAAACCTGCATCGGTTGGGTTCGAACGCTACGCCTAGCAACGTGAGCTAAAATGACGACATGGACAAGTATAATGTTCCTCGACAGACACTATTCAACTACTGGACAACGTGGGCAAATAAATATTTCAGGTTTTACAGCTTTACTTTACAGTCCCGTGTTGAAATGTTTTTATTAGGATGCTTATACCATTATAAAGCATCAATAAATGCATTAACAAAGACTGTTTCTGTCCAAATTATATAAAAAAAATGCAAACAAACTCTCGATATTAATTTTCGGACGAAGGCACTCAAATGAGTAGCCAAACAGATGTATGCAGTTGATTCAACAAAGTATTTTGTCAAAGTCTAATTTATTTGGTCATACACAGAGGTTTTGTTTATTAAATCATACATTTTTTTAGATGAAAGAAAATGATTTTGTTGCTTTTCGGGCTTTGTTTGCTCATCGAAACCTTTTTTTGAGGAAACTAAATATATTTTTGGCTCTGTAAAAAGCAATATTTTGTTGACCTTTCTCTCAGTGTATGCTTCTCGCACTCTTACTTTGCTCCTGGTATAAGAAAGCCCATGTGAAGAGAAACCACATCGCGATGTAGATAAGTGCACGAAGGCGAATTACAACTGCACACAAGAGTAAAATGGCTTCACATAACAGCTACAGTAAATTCACGGTTACTTCCAACTTATCTGAGGCTCTGCTAAAGTTCTACTTCCAGGATATTCCTCCGCCTCGTGCAAACAAAGCTTAACCAAGTATAGAAAATTACACCAAAGGGACAAGCACCGCATTCGTTGCATACTCGCTGTAATAATACTTAGCATGAGAAATGTTTCTTTCAAGGCATTACCAACAAACTTATTTCCTCGCTCTTTTTATTAGTAGGTATTTATAATGATAAATATAATGTTATGTTGTATAGGTCAAATATAAATAAAATTTCAGTTAACCAAAAATAAGGTACTTTAAAGTTATTTTGTCTTAACACAAGCATAAAACGCCTGTGATAGATAACATAAAAGGGAAACAAAGAAAAAAGTCATATGTGGGGTGATTTTTCGAAGGCTTGATTGAAAAAGAGAGAAGAAACCGCGAACAGATTATAAATGACCGAATGTCGTTCGCAAATCAGTGGCTGGTAACTTAACCGCCAGCCGGCAGCCCAATAAATATAGAAAGTTTGGCAGAGTGCAGCAGTAGCCAATCAGACAGCCCTTTCCAGAGCCTCGGGCAGCCAACCAGAAAACGGATACGTCCACATCAAAGGAACCGCCACGTCTTTTCGTATCTGTGTAGTTATATACTCTGTGCTATTGCTGACCAGCTCTCATCCCAGACAGAGTATAATACGCTAGATGGCGTGGCGGGTCTCTGATTGGCTGCGCGAGGCTCCGGGAACGGACCTTGTGCGTGGTTGGTTACACATTGGATAGGCTGCCGACAGGTGAGTGTGCTACCCAGGCGCTGATTGGCTAACGGCGTTCCAGCACGTTGCTGACGCGTGCGTGCTGGAGTTGGCGGCACAAGCAGCTGGTTAACATCTGTATTGTTTATTGCTCTGTGGGCAGACGTGGTCCCGCGCGGACAGGGAGACCGCCCACCACGACGGCGGCGTATCGATCAGCTGTGCGTCCGGCACGACGGCAGCCGTCAGGTTGGCACCACCTCGTCACGTGACCTCGTCACGTGTCACCGTCCATCGCCGCAAGTCACGTGGCCCCACGTGACTCATCCCTGAAGAGAATGCGGAGGTAGAGTGCGCCTGCGAGGTGCGGGCCAGCCCCTCTCCCAACATTAGGGTCGCCAATAGCGCTAGCGAAACGACGTATCTATGTGAGTAAGTGAGTTGTTTGCACACTTCTTACATAGTCCATTTGTGGTTAACTCCAACTTCTCAGAAGCCCTGCCGAAGATCTACGCACAGACTATTTCTCCGCCTCGTGTAAACAAAGCTTAACCACATCTAGAAAATTACACCAAAGGGACAACGCGCCGCATTTGTGCGCACTCAGTTTAATTATATTTTTCATAAGAATTATTTCTCACTACGCACTACCAACACAGCTATTTTCTTACTGTTTTTATTCATATTAATTTACATGAAATATTACAATTTTTATATAAAATAAAGTTAAAAGTTTTATTTAACCAAAAATATTATACTTTTTATGTAAACACAAGTAGAAAATGTTGCGATACAGGACATACGTAGGTCACAACCAACTACGTCACACGTGGGGTCATATTTCAAAGGTTTGATTTCGATAAGTTCGAAGAAACCACAAATAGGCTATAATCGAGTTTTAGTGGATCTATAACGTATTCAATGAGTCAAATTATTCTGTTCTTATAAAGAAAAAGGGAGGGGGGCTGTTGAATATTCGCCGTATCCCTCACGAAGACAGCCTCTGACTTCTCCGGAAATGATCAGGACAAACACAGGATGGTTTTCAATGCAGGTTTCTATTTTGTTATTGGCTGTTGTGGCAAACAACACCGCACCCACTCACCATTCTACACTGCAAAAAATTAATTTTACATTTTGTATGTATAATTTGTAAAACCAACTAAAGTAGTGTCATTTTACACAAAAGTTCTTAATATTCCAGAGAGTACTAAAAGTCTTTGGTAAAAATACACGACTGTATGGCGTAATAAACACAATGTTGGTGTTAATTTACAAATTTCGAAGTATGTGTAAAAATACACGCACTTGCCAATACAGTATTTGTAATTTTACACTAATGTTCCTGTGAATTCAAATGTAACTACAAGTATTTGTTCCAGACATGCGATCTAGCGGCAGGGAGTAGAACTACTTCGAACTTCTTTTGTGTGTTCAAAAGGAAACCGTAACTCCCGCTGATGGAATATGCTGGTTTTTTTTTTTATATAACTACCTATTCTATATCTGAAGTCGATTGATTAAGACTATTTTTAAAGTCGTATACTAACTATTCATTGCCGCCAACCTTCAAAAATTAATAACAGCTGTATACACATACGATTAAGAAAATGAAAATAAACTAGAATGTGTAAGTTATTGCAGGCCTTGGCCTCTTCGACCCCCTTCCAGACAACTGCAATTTTTCGGCTTAGATTTCGCTTGATCGAAACTAAAACCGCAACCAACGAAGTGCTCCGGGCTTCGCGGC
>NQII01000682.1:100559-124074 GCA_002778355.1 Clitarchus hookeri | reverse complement strand
CAAGTACCTGCCTTAGTCTGGAACAAACACTCGCCCACGACGTTTGAAATGCTAAACTGTTCTCTACACGGCAGCTGGCCCTTCCTAATTACCTTCAAACCTACGAGAAGAGTCTAGCTACACAAGCACGCTATAATTGTCTTTTAGAAACTATTGAAACGTTTTTTTTACAAACAACCGAGGCAAATCTAAATCAGGTGCACAATTGATTGATTTACATATCTCCGCTTGTATGGCGCATTTCTATGGTGACCCTTTTCAAATAATCCTATAAAACCAAGGGATACAATTACGATAATTCCACTAAACTAAATAATTCACCTCTTTTTTTTTACAAGGAATTGTTTCCTCTGTTATTTTTTTTAAACAGAGCTGAACATGGCCAAATATTTAACACGCCTCTGGTATATGATATGATATCTGTCAACGTGGAAGATTAAATTAAACCTGAAGGTACAAAATAAAATAAATTCTTTGCTTCACCATATGATACGTATACAGAGTCTGAGCACCTCTTGTTTATGAAATTCCTGTAAGGAGTTAATTTTCATTGTCATTTGTTTTGTGAAATTTACACACTGTTTCGAATAGCAGTAAATGCCTACATGTGTATGTGGGTAGTATGGGCGGGATATCAGGCACAGCATGACGGAGGTCCATCACCTCAGCTGACGTGGGGCGCGCGGTACCTGGTTCGCAGCCCGCGTGTGGCCAAACGCCTGGGCTTACACGCAGTTAAGCACATTACCTGCTCCTTTTAACTACACATCATAAACACACACTATTCTACAATACAGACGAACTGAACTACTCACATCAGCGTCTGGCTAAAAATACTTTCTAAACACTGTTCTAAATAAATATTTTACTGCTATTAACAAAATATTATATGTCAATCAATAAGATTTCTCTAATTATTAATTTGGGTGTTTGTATCCATGGAAATATTTGTTATTTTATATTTGTACCACATATTTTTTAACTTTTAGACATGATCTGCGACTGCCTTATCCTCAGATAAAATATTTTTATCTCGCATGGTTTTTGCAGAATGACATGTCAAAATCACAATTTTACTATTTTAGAAAGGTACAAATAATGAAAACCATCTCACGTAGACAAATGCCTTAATTCACAAAGAGAAAAGATGCCAAGGGCTACTTTAAGACGTCTATAAAATTGTACAAGGAAATTTTTTTGCAATTTTAAAAAATTGCAGAAATTAAGGAAATTTTGGATATTTTATATTTTTGGCTGTCCTTAAATTTTTAGAAAATATGTTGTGCTAAATATACCCTAAAATGCATTAAGACAAGATCTTTCAGATACATTTTGTCAATTTTCTTCAAATGGTGTGGTTTTATTTGTACATTACAAAAACAGTGAAATTTTGACTTAGATGTGTCTTTTTGCAATAACCATGCTGACTAAAAATATTTTATCTAAGGATAAGGTAGTCACAGATAATGTCTACAAGTTGAACTAAATATGGTTCAAATATAAAATAACACATTTTCTGTGGCCAACACCCTTAAGGAAGCTATACAAAAAAAATCTGCCCTCCCCTGAAGTTGACACAGGTCGACGCCCACGAAACGTAAATAGCGTGGCATAATTGTTATATTATCAACAGATTGTTGCCGTTTCATAATCACCATATAACGAGTGGAAATAAAATTTCTCAAAATATTTTTGAAAGTAAACTTGTTTGTAAAATGTGAACGTGATATAAAAGGAAATAATAAGCTACGTCATTGAAAATTAAGTTATGGCACATAAATGATAAATTAATATTTCAACATGTATCATACCCAGTCTAATTCGCTATGTTGAGTTCCCCATTTATGTGCCATAACATTATTTTCAATGAAGTTAAATAATAGTTATTCTTATAGCTCGTTCATATGCTGCACTTATTACCGTCATAATTACTTGAAAAAAATGATGTAATTGTGATAGTTCCTCGGTGATCCTGACATGTTATTGGTGGAAAGACTACAGCAAAGTTCAATAAAGCCTTACTGTAGTTTGCCTCGTGTCAAGATAATACGTTTTAAGATACAGAAGTCTGAATAAGCCGTGCTTTACTATGTTCGAGGGGTTCCAAATAATATTTATAGCATCAGGGTTCCACCTGCCTGACGGTTGACCTGCACTGCGATGTGTGGGAAATCCTGGTTTTCTTACGAAACTATTAAACGTGTCGCCAGGATGTTTAACTGCGAAACGGTTTCATCAGAATTCCGTATCTTAAAAACCTACTAGCCGGACACGAGCTAAACCTCGATAGGAGCTTGTATTGAACTTTGCTACAGACTTTTAATCAATATAATGATATGGTCACTTCTTAAAGTGCCATAGGTACACGCAGCACTACAAGAACACTGCACGCCAGTTCATAGCCGTGTGCGTAGCGTCGATCGCTCTCTTGTAGCGCGTGCCAGNCCATACAGAAGCTTCGCCGACCCTCACCAAGTACCTGCCTTAGTCTGGAACAAACACGCGCCAACGACGTTTGAAATGCTAAACTGTTCTCTACACGGCAGCTGGCCCTTCCTAATTACCTTCAAACCTACGGGAATAGTATAGCTACACAAGCACGCTATAATTGTCTTTTAGAAACTATTGAAACGTTTTTTTACAAACAACCGAGGCAAATCTAAATCAGGTGCACAATTGATTGATTTACATATCTCCGCTTGTATGGCNGTTTTTTTACAAACAACCGAGGCAAATCTAAATCAGGTGCACAATTGATTGATTTACATATCTCCGCTTGTATGGCGCATTTCTATGGTGACCCTTTTCAAATAATCCTATAAAACCAAGGGATACAATTACGATAATTCCACTAAACTAAATAATTCACCTCTTTTTTTTTACAAGGAATTGTTTCCTCTGTTATTTTTTTNAATTACGATAATTCCACTAAACTAAATAATTCACCTCTTTTTTTTTACAAGGAATTGTTTCCTCTGTTATTTTTTTAAACAGAGCTGAACGGCCAAATATTTAACACGCCTCTGGTATATGATATGATATCTGTCAACGTGGAAGATTAAATTAAACCTGAAGGTACAAAATAAAATAAATTCTTTGCTTCACCATATGATACGTGTACAGAGTCTGAGCACCTCTTGTTTATGAAATTCCTGTAAGGAGTTAATTTTCATTGTCATTTGTTTTGTGAAATTTACACACTGTTTCGAATAGCAGTAAATGCCTACATGTGTATGTGGGTATTGTGGGCGGGATATCAGGCACAGCATNAGCATGACGGAGGTCCATCACCTCAGCTGACGTGGGGCGCGCGGTACCTGGTTCGCAGCCCGCGTGTGGCCAAACGCCTGGGCTTACACGCAGTTAAGCACATTACCTGCTCCTTTTAACTACACATCATAAACACACACTATTCTACAATACAGACGAACTGAACTACTCACATCAGCGTCTGGCTAAAAATACTTTCTAAACACTGTTCTAAATAAATATTTTACTGCTATTAACAAAATATTATATGTCAATCAATAAGATTTCTCTAATTATTAATTTGGGTGTTTGTATCCATGGAAATATTTGTTATTTTATATTTGTACCACATATTTTTTAACTTGTAGACATTATCTGCGACTGCCTTATCCTCAGATAAAATATTTTTATCTCGCATGGTTTTTGCAGAATGACATGTCAAAATCACAATTTTACTATTTTAGAAAGGTACAAATAATGAAAACCATCTCACGTAGACAAATGCCTTAATTCACAAAGAGAAAAGATGCCAAGGGCTACTTTAAGACGTCTATAAAATTGTACAAGGAAATTTTTTTGCAATTTTAAAAAATTGCAGAAATTAAGGAAATTTTGGATATTTTATATTTTTGGCTGTCCTTAAATTTTTAGAAAATATGTTGTGCTAAATATACCCTAAAATGCATTAAGACAAGATCTTTCAGATACATTTTGTAAATTTTCTTCAAATAGTGTGGTTTTATTTGTACATTACAAAAACAGTGAAATTTTGACTTAGATGTGTCTTTATGCAATAACCATGCTGACTAAAAATATTTTATCTAAGGATAAGGTAGTCACAGATAATGTCTACAAGTTGAACTAAATATGGTTCAAATATAAAATAACACATTTTCTGTGGCCAACACCCTTAAGGAAGCTATACAAAAAAAATCTGCCCTCCCCTGAAGTTGACACAGGTCGACGCCCACGAAACGTAAATAGCGTGGCATAATTGTTATATTATCAACAGATTGTTGCCGTTTCATAATCACCATATAACGAGTGGAAATAAAATTTCTCAAAATATTTTTGAAAGTATACTTGTTTGTAAAATGTGAACGTGATATAAAAGGAAATAATAAACTACGTCATTGAAAATTAAGTTATGGCACATAAATGATAAATTACAATTTCAACATGTATCATACCCAGTCTAATTCGCTATATAGAGTTCCCCATTTATGTGCCATAACATTATTTTCAATGAAGTTAAATAATAGTTCTTCTTATAGCTCGTTCATATGCTGCACTTATTACCGTCATAATTACTTGAAAAAATTATGTAATTGTGATAGTTCCTCGGTGATCCTGACATGTTATTGGTGGAAAGTCTACAGCAAAGTTCAATACAGCCTTACTGTAGTTTGCCTCGTGTCAAGATGATACGTTTTAAGATACAGAAGTCTGAATAAGCCGTGCTTTACTATGTTCGAGGGGTTCCAAATAATATTTATAGCATCAGGGTTCCACCTGCCTGACGGTTGACCTGCACTGCGATGTGTGGGAAATCCTGGTTTTCTTACGAAACTATTAAACGTGTCGCCAGGATGTTTAACTGCGAAACGGTTTCATCAGAATTCCGTATCTTAAAAACCTACTAGCCGGACACGAGCTAAACCTCGATAGGAGCTTGTATTGAACTTTGCTACAGACTTTTCATCAATATAATGATATGGTCACTTCTTAAAGTGCCATAGGTACACGTAGCACTACAAGAACACTGCACGCCAGTTCATAGCCGTGTGCGTAGCGTCGATCGCTCTCTTGTAGCGCGTGCCAGNCAGCACTACAAGAACACTGCACGCCAGTTCATAGCCGTGTGCGTAGCGTCGATCGCTCTCTTGTAGCGCGTGCCAGTGTGACCCTTATAGCTCCCGCGCTTCTGGGCAAAAAAGGAGAAAAATGACGTAGGCAGATGGGACACTTAATGTACCATTCCTTCGTCGTTTACGGTATGTTTTCTTTTCGTATGTAAACATAGCGAGGGTATCGTTTAATAGTTCCGTCATAAAACCACGACTTCAGACTCGTCGTAACGCACTCAGGCGCCAGGTAAGGGGAATCCTTTAGATGAAGATGCCAATTCTCCAGCACGTCATCATGATTTACAGATCATAACGAGACAGAGCCGAGGAGATGATGAGGTTATGATGGGACCGAGTGGAGAGTGGAAAGATTTGGGCGGCTCTTAACATCGAGGTATTGAGAGCCGATGAGGGGTGGAGCGAGGTGAGTATGGAGCAGCGACGGGATGCAAGGCCGGGAGGAAACGGGAGGTCCGCGAGAAAACCCCACCGACCAGCGGCAACGTCCGCCACGATACCCACGTACGAATATCCGGGGTGTGACCCCGCCGGGAATTGAAACCGGTTCGGTTCACCTAGGTGTGAGGTGGGTAGTCTAGCCACTATACGACCGCGGTCCCATGATAGGGCCGAGAACGCAAAGTTGAGAGTGTGGAGTTGCAAGTAGTGCGTGGGTTAGTGCGGGGAAGTGCAGAGTGCGGGACAGTGGTTAGTATGGAGTGTAACGGCTGCGAGGGGAACAGTAGTGGAGAAGATCTAGTCGCTATTAGCGGCACGCAGACATGTTTACTTATGTGCCGCCATTTCTGGCAGTTTTCAACACAGAAACTGGGCGCCGATGTCAACCCCCTTCCACAGAGAAAGAGGAAGGCACTGGAACCCGAAAAATACATTACTTTATATCTGTTCAAAATGCTGTTCAACCTGTTGACATTACTTACAAGTACTATTTACTATAGGCTGATTACGGTAAAGTGAGCACTTTTGAGGCCCTAGTTAATTTTTAACATTTTACCACCTTNTCCGTTCAGCCATTTTTTAACATTTTACCACCTTTTTAAATAAATATTGCCATGAATGTAACAAACACAGTGTGTGTATTCCATCGCACACGAAAGTTAAAGTTTAATTCTAAAGTAAAATANACACGAAAGTTAAAGTTTAATTCTAAAGTAAAATATATTTGTTGGTTATTATTCTAAACGAGGCTTTCAAAATTGCTCACTTTACCGTGAATAGCTTATAGCATAAAAAAATCTTAAGATGTCTTTTTTTTACACAATGGCTTGTCAAAAACACACCTTTAATGTTCTCTGAACGTTTCGTATATAAATAATATAAATTATCTCACCAAAATGAAATAATTCACACTAAAATAACACTACAAATTTAATTTAAATATATTTAAAATCACGCTAGGATTTTTTTTTGCCATTGTTTTAAATATTTCTAAATAAATAATTTCTTTGCATATTTTTTATTTGTAGCAGTCGGTGCCTTCTTGTAGAATAAGTTCTTCCAAGCATGCCGTAGAAAGAACGAAGACATGACCTTTCAGTCGCAGTCTTTAGTTTTTATTTATACGTCCCAAAAACATTAAAATTGTGATTTTGACAAGCAATAATGCAAACACTAGGCGATTTTTGTTTGTACGATGAAATAGTACTTCTAAGAATTGTCTGATAGTTGAACAGTGTTTCCGGCAAGTATAAAATAATGAATTGTAACCTGCTACTCGAGTGGTAGGCAACAATACCTATAAGTTCAATACACGTACTTACCAGTACGTTTTAAGATTTGATTATACACATGCATGTCAGTAGTTAGGGGATAAGCAAGCTAAGTACTTTTTATAGTCTACTCACGGCTTCTTCACACTTTTCAAATCAAGACTTTGGTTACATTGAAATTTTACTAAAATTTCATTTGTAAATTATATTATTTAATTGAATGAAAACAGTGAGTAATTGAGTGCGCGGAAAGGACTAGTAAGAAACGGTTCTTATGCAGAATGTTATTTAAGCGAGTGCGCACGAATATGATAAGTTGTCCTTTTGGTGTTATTTTATAGACTTGGTTAATATTTGTTTGCATGAGGCGGAGGAATGCCTGAAAGTAGAACATAAGCAGGGCTTCAGGAAAGCCGTGAAAGGAATATAATTTAAAATTCCGTGTACTATATGAAGTCTAAGTATTGATGCTCCTTGTTAATATATTGCTTTGTTTCAAGACAAATCCCTGTTTACTGAGTGAGAAGCTGAGTTCTGAAGGAACGGCTGAAGCCTGCCCTCTAGGACGAGCGACTGCGTCGGCAGGCGGTGAAAGTGTTGCGACCTCGGCCAAGCGATCAGACCCGGGGGCGAGCGCAGCAGGGCTGATGCACAACACGTGTGCTGCAGCCGGCACTCGGCACTCGTGCAGAAGTCGTCAAAGGTGAACCGCCCGTCGTCCTGTAAGCCGGGTCTCCCCGCCATCCGGGAGCTGGTTCCGCGAAGCAGAGGAGGACGTCGGAGGGGAGAGAAATGACAGTCGCGCTCCTAAAGACGCTCGCTTCTTGCAACGAGTTGTGTCGAGGACAGCGGCCAGCGCTCTGGCACGGCAGCAACAGCAGAACAAAAAACCTAAGAGAGAAGGAGAGAGGGAGAGAGGGGTGTTCCGCAAATAAACGACGCCGACGGCGACCGCACTGTGAACTGAGGCCAAGTTCTGCTCATCGCGTCCGGCGAGTCACACCCGGCTTCCGCCTCAAGATCCCGAAAGATGACCCGGGACACACACACACACACGCGCACGCAACAAAGTCGCCACCACGCCGCGCCCAGTTATCTCTCGTTTAAGCCGTTGATTGCTATCAGTTGAGAGAGCGGGGCGACAAAGACGTCTCTCTGTGGCCGTCACGAGGAGCACGCACAATGAGGCGTCGTGTGAGGCTAGCCGAGGCCATACACAGTGCCTGGCCAGTCAGCAGGGCGTGCACTGGTGACCCGTCACCACTGCTGACCATTCACAGCTACTCACAACTTTCCTAAAGCCCTGGCTATTGCTCTGCCACATGCAGACAAAGCTTAACCGAGTCTAGAAAATCACACCAGGGGGGCAACGCACCGCATTAGTGCGCACTCACTTCAATAATATCCTGTAGAAGAACGTTTTCTTACCGGCTATTATTAACACACATATTGTCTCTCTGTTTTTATTCATATTCATTATTAATATAATATTATACTTAATAGTACAAGCAAAAGCTCAATTTATCCGAAAACATGGTATACTCAATTTCATAAGTTAACTAAATTTTGACAGTTCTAGAAATGTAGTGCTGCGATAATGTATCCTTCCGCCACATTTGTTCTATCTATGAAGAAAACAATGTGTGTAAACAAATACTGTGATCAATGTAGGTTACGATTCCAACTTACTTTATTTTTGTTATGGCCAAGTTAAACTGCTGGGGCTGTGTATATTTTATTGCGGGTGGATGGGGTTTGGAGAGACTTTAGTTTAACTTCTTTCATGAGATGACATTGTTTTGCAGCGCTTATGAGTCGGTATAAGTTTGAATTGCATAGGTATTGCTTCAATAGACCAGTAGAAAATTTTGTTCGTACGGAAGTAACAGTCAAATTTTTACAACGTCTAAATTTTAACCTCGTCGATAGAAGAACACGCAAAAAATGTTATGTTGTTCGTACCGATGCGAATAATAAACACATTCTGTATGTACGAAAATATTTTTGGTGAAGTTAACCTTGCACTTGTTCGATTTTCCATATATATAAAACATGTTATTTTTACACTACAAAGCATTGGAATCGTGGTTTTTTAGGCCACGTACATTAAAAACATTCTAATAACCGTTTCGAAATACATTATTTACAAAACACTTTGACTTGAGGTTCGTAATTCCTATTTGCAGCTCCTGAACATACATAATTCTGTGGTAATATCTGGACACGTTTGTCTGCCAACGATACGAAATAATTTGCAGAATCGTTCCGTGAATACGAAGCTTCACCGGGTTCCCAAAACTAATAAACTGCGGAACGAAAATACACGTTGGCGCTTCATAACACATAACGGTACAGAGAATGGCGGATCAAGCCATATAAGTGTCAATAATATTACATTTAAAGCAAGAAAGCTCACTACAAAGGCACCCTATAACCAACTATGCTTCATGAAATTAAATACTAAAATCATTAACTACCGATAAAATATCCCCATAACACCAGTAAGGTACTCGCATACACGTGACGTAGAGATATCACATGCACGATGGCGTTCACAGACTGGAGCAGTTTCACTGACCGCAACTGTACGTATGCTCCGCCATAAATGCTAGACATATGTTTTAACCAAATACGATATAAAGTCAAATAAATGTACGTTACTTTAAAAACGTAATTTAAACCACAAATGTTGTAAGTATAACTTAAGTTTTGAATTACAAACTTTAGTTCTACGTACTTTTTTTTTTGCAGATTACCATCGATATCGCCAACAAAACAACAAATGTCCCGCAACAAATCATAGCTATAGTATTACTTTGCAAACGAGAGCTTTTAGGTTTACATAGTGTGTAGGTTGGTCACAATGTCTGTCAAACTTTAGCGTACTTATATGAAATGCACTGTAGTTCTAGAGTTTTTATTTGACATACGTATTTAGGAAACATTTTAACACGACATACCTACATGGAGTGATTATTCAAAGGTTTAATTCAAAAAGTGTGAAGAAACCGCGAATAGACTATACCGAGGTTTTCAGAAGCATAAATATTTGTGTAAATAACCACCTACAATCATTTCCATGTTCAAATAAAACATTATGAACCGAAGAATAAATCAAAACGTAGTCTCCCAATGTGAAAATATTCTTAAATTATTTTCTTAAAGAGCTCGTCTAGCTTTAACTGCGTTGCAAAGTGTTTGAAATAAAGTTTTTTTTCTTAACAAAGATATCAAACTCCCAATGTGCTGATCAGCGAGAACAACACACACTACAAACGATGTCTCTTGATGAAGGTCAATACATCGTGCAGTTTGTAAACACCATTTCGGAGCAGTCCTATGTAGCTAAAAAAATTCTAAATGATTTATATCTAAAAAAAAAAGGGTCAGATAAATACAAAAGTAATCGAGGGGTGTTAATTGAACACCTTATTAAATACTTTCCGCAAATAAAATTCTATGGTCACCGCTTAAAGTACCACAGGTAAACGCAGAACGACTAGAACACTGGGACCGCTGTGGTATAGTTGCTGTACCACTCGCCTCCACCTAGGCGAGCCGCGGTTCATTCCCGGTGGGGGTCGCTCCCGTATTTCTGCATGTGGGAATCCCGCCGTACGAAGCCCCTGGTCGGTGGTTTCTCGGGGATATGCCGTTTACNTAGACCACTCACCTCCCACCTAGGCGAGCCGCGGTTCATTCCCGGTGGGGGTCGCTCCCGTATTTCTGCATGTGGGAATCCCGCCGTACGAAGCCCCTGGTCGGAGGTTTCTCGGGGATATGCCGTTTACACCCCCTTGCATTCCGGCGCTGCTCCATACTCACCTCACTTCACGCTCATCAGTTCTCAAGACCTCTATGTTAAAAGCCGCCCATATCCCTCCACCCCGGATATATAGAAGATTTTGTAAGAAAGAGTGTATTTTATTCCCGTCATCTTGCGGAAAAGCCAAATTTGATCACCAATCTCGAACTTGATCTTCTTACGAGAAAACAGCACGGGTGTTAAGTACATACTAACAGCAGCAATCTGATTAGCAACACCTTCATGCACATGAACAGTCTTACAACAAATTATGTCTCTCGGATCCACTTCAGACAAATCCTTAAATGTCGGCTCTTTTGCATTATGCGACTTACGAAAGAAACAAAATTCCGGAAGTCCACTACCGACTTTAGCAGTTGTACCTCGATGACCAAAGCGATACAAACAAAGAAAGAAGAATATAACTCTCTTCTACACTCAACACTTTAACACAACCATGAATCATCTTCTTGATCAACATCAACATTAGCAGTCAAAACATTATGATACACCTTCCTGGGATAACACCTGGAAACATGGTATTTGCCTTCGAAGCATTATGTCATGTGTCTTCTCTAATGACACGGAGCAAAGTGAATTCTGAAACGCTTGCGCTGAACTTATATAATGAAAATACCTAATAAATACATCTAAAGTATTAATTCTGATATGCTTGCGCTGTAACTATTAACAAACATAAGATTATATACATTTAATAAGATAAACATCAACAGAAAAGTTAGTAAAAAAAACTTCTAAGTCTGTACCCTAGAAAAATCCGACATCCGGCTGCCTTAAAAAAGTGCCCATGCGTTGGCGAACGGCGTATGTAATACTAGGACGCCACGTCGTGGCGTCCATTTCACTTTGAGGTTGTGTCATCCACCTCGAAAATTATACAATCCAAAACTATTTAACTATTTTACCAATTTACAAAATTCGAACATCATTATGTTNGTCCACCTCGAAAATTATACAATCCAAAACTATTTAACTATTTTACCAATTTACAAAATTCGAACATCATTATGTTACAAATTCATGGCAAAATACATGTATAACAAATATATTACTTACATCACAAAGGAATGTAACACCAAAATTTACCTATACGAGACTTGAGTCTCGTGAATAGAAGATTCAAAAAATAGATATTACATCATCATTGTCTTTCTCTCTCACAACCTGCACCATGCTGGTACAGGAATGAGTAATCACCCCCTTTTCCCCTGTACAAAATATCTGTATACGTGTATGTAAATGTATATGTGTGTATATCTGTATATCAATATTGTTCATAGCGACTACAGCCAAGGTCGCTGACGCGTAGCCCTCTGGCGTAGACGATATTGGTTTGAATGACGGCCGGAACTTACCATTTATTATCAACAGAGACTGTTTGATGAACGTAAGACCTAACAAGTCTGGAGTTACACCAACCCAACCTTTTTTCGGGACAACCAAATAAGAACAAAATAATTTGGCTTCAACAACAAAATGTTTAATTGCCTCTATACAAACGATTCATTTGGTTACGGCAGATTTTGCTTGATTCGACAATACATTTTTCTGAGTGTAGGACAGACAACACACAGCTGTCGGCGACAAGAGTCTGCGACCTGAGAGACAGTGTCTTCCCACTAAGGCGTGAGAGCAAGCCAGTGGTCCTTCTCCCCCCCCCCCTCACCTACTTACTTTCCACACCAATGTCTGGGATATCTGGCAGAACTATTGTAGTCTCCCTGGAATATCAACTTGCGAACTACTGATTGTGAGTAGAACAGCTAAGTANATATCTGGCAGAACTATTGTAGTCTCCCTGGAATATCAACTTGCGAACTACTGATTGTGAGTAGAACAGCTAAGTACCATAACTAACGAAATCGTCGTATGGTCAGTTAGTTTCTTGGAGGTAACATCCGTTCCCCACTCTGTTAATTAAAACCATCAGAAGGATCGGGATGGATATTTTACTAGCTCTTCTTGTCGCAACTCCATTACGCCGCAATGGTGCTGAAGGAACTCTTAATATTGCACACCATGTATAGTTACCAAATTCATTTCCGCACGCCTTGAAGGTNATATCTGGCAGAACTATTGTAGTCTCCCTGGAATATCAACTTGCGAACTACTGATTGTGAGTAGAACAGCTAAGTAACATAACTAACGAAATCGTCGTATGGTCAGTTAGTTTCTTGGAGGTAACATCCGTTCCCCACTCTGTTAATTAAAACCATCAGAAGGATCGGGATGGATATTTTACTAGCTCTTCTTGTCGCAACTCCATTACGCCACAATGGTGCTGAAGGAACTCTTAATATTGCACACCATGTATAGTTACCAAATTCATTTCCGCACGCCTTGAAGGTNACAATGGTGCTGAAGGAACTCTTAATATTGCACACCATGTATAGTTACCAAATTCATTTCCGCACGCCTTGAAGGTGTAGTAAACACATTTGCGGCTTTTTCTTTAAAGCAAGATCTGCAATTTTTCCACCTATAACTAAAAGCGAAAGATTTTTTTTTGTAACACGAAAGCATTCTTTAATTCGTAGAGTGACTGTACACCTTCAGAAGCGCCAGGATTTGTTGCTCGTTTCNTTGTAACACGAAAGCATTCTTTAATTCGTAGAGTGACTGTACACCTTCAGAAGCGCCAGGATTTGTTGCTCGTTTCGTTGCCCGCACGGGTATCACTTTGCATGTGCAGATAAAACAAAAACTAATGGCTTTGTTTGTTCATGTCATAACGAGCAATTTGCTGACCAAATAATGCGGACTGTCCCGCTCATCAGCGCATTGCAGGCCGTACAATACAATCCCTGGTGATTAGTCTGTATGTTCTTCCATCTCGCGTACACTGTTAGAAACATCCGCAAACAGGTATTCTGGTGAGCAGCTTTGTCGCATGACGGGCAACTGAACATTCTTCAACTAAATAGTATACAAAAACCCGGGAAAATGAGTTAATTTAACGCAGAACGTTCCAGTTATCACAACGAAACGTTTAGTCTCCGTGCACTGACGAGCAGTTGAGAAGCGAAGTTAGCCCTGGAACCACAGTTGTAGAAGTAAAATGAAAACAAATGCACGCGTTAGCAAAGCAGCAACTATAGCATGACAGGTGATCTCACATCTTGCATGCTGGCTCGGGTAGCGTGTGTCGTAGAAGATTGCGCCCGAGCTTGTACAAAACACCATCTCGTGACTCCAGTATAGTATACCTGACACTAGAACTGGATTGCAGTGTGTTTGTAACACACGTTTTCAAAACAAACTATTTCGCGTGCGCACATTATATTTGCACATGAAAAAGGAACAACACACCAGAATATGAAGGAATACAACTTTCAACGTGTCATGCATATTGCAAACACTATTTTAAAGATCGAAAACGACATTTTCAGACTGGTGTCGCTTGAAATATCTGTAGCGAATTCCTGTGAAGAGTCGTGAACTGAATTATGCTACATATTTCCCACCAATAAAACGGCAGGGTCACAGTTTGAAATGCCATACGCACACACAGCACAACGGGAACTCTGCGGTTCAGTTCAGAGCCTTAGGCATAGAGGCGATGTCGCACTTCAAGCGCGTGGCAGGGTCGTCCTTATCGCTCTCGCGCTTCTCGGCCTCAAGCGTGGAAAGAAACTCCAGGTAGGCGGACTCCTAAGGGTCGTATTATCATGTGTCGCTGTTTTTTTTCTGTCGTATCTTTTACCTGAGAGGGGTAATTCCTCAGACACGTCTCAGTTATAGGACACCACTCACTCGTTCTGGACCTAGATGTGTCACGTTAATACTGCTGCCAGAAAGATGGGTTCTACCTCACGACCTATGCAACGATTTACTGTATGCACCGTCTTTTAGTTTATTCTCATCTGATTTTCATTTACAATTAAGCACTTTTGAATCAACGGGTACACAGTAAAAATGTTTATACTTTCTATAATAAATTCTTTGCAAATCAGTTGCTAAAAAAAGTTATTTTGTAATAGTATAAGTGAGATATTGTATCTTTACAGCTTATTATTTTGTGAAACATACAAATTGCCTACGCATATTACTGTTTATACTATAATTCTTCAGTACTTGCATCTTTAGATTCCACTTTAGTTTTACACATTCCTTCGTAATGTGTAGGGATTAGTTTTTATGGCTTTATTTTCCCTCAATTTCGTTTCAGAAAATTAAGATTTCAGTGTTCCTGTTTTTATTTTGTAAATGCACTATATTGTTTATAAAATGCATATTTTTACAGATATTCACGAAGATTTGTAATACATAGCATTAAAAGAATTTTATACACAAGCACTTTATTAAAAGTAAATACATACAATCACAATTTCGGTATTCAACAATTTTCTGGTAGACGTTAAAGTTTCAAAATAATGCGTCCATTCCTTTCGGCCATTGTCGTACAATAATATTCAAGATATAATTTGTTAGAAGAAATATTTAAAGTTTTACTGATAAAATACAGTATTCGTGGCAATTTAGTTTTATTTTGTGTCTGAACTTAAATTTGGTGTTATGCGGTCTATTGACATGCATTTCGGTTTTGTTGCAGTTGAAAAAACGACTGGTTTCTAAATGTTTTCTTTGTAATATATATATATTTTTTAAATCTTGTGAAATCAACATACTCATTGCAGCATGAACCTAATTCAAAGCAAATGTTAAGTGGTAAAACAGACAGCGAGTTATAAAAATGCGTTCTAGTTTTAAACGTCTGATTAAAAGTGTAATGTTAAAGTTATGTGGCGAGTTTATCAGATTTCATTAAGTTGTAAGGAAGAGACAGTGTCGTGGCAGTCAGCCTATAACAGTCGCCTCCCGTCAAAACGAGGCTAGTTCCACTCCTGGTGGTAAAAGTGGCGGGGGGTTTTCTCCAAGTACTCCCGCTTTATCCGACCTCGCATGCCGCCGCTGCTCCATCTTCGCCTCATTTCACTCTCACTGCCACTCAGAAAGGGGGTTATACAGCTGCGCCATCTAGATGAAGAAGCGAGGGAGCGATACTTACACGCACGCCTAGTGCGTCATTGCCCCTACGTGCAGTGTTGCCGTCGTGGTCCTGTACTGTGCAAGTTACATCTGTAACACTGGCACACCATTACACGCGACGAAAGCCCATAGACTAAACTACGTCAATAGAGTCATATTTTTCTCTCAATGCTTAAGGAGTCTGCATAAGCGACCCTTCAAAATGCTATATTTAACCATTTTCAAAAATTCTTCTCTCTTTAATACACTTAATATGACAAAGGTAAAACAACATGGGCGTAGATAATATTGTTTTTTACCTTTTTGGTAAAAAGTCGTTTATTCTAGAACTTTTAATAACGGTTTCACAGATAATGTGTCGGTACATACTCCTCTGAAGCATCGACTTAAACCCCTCAACTGGACTTTATATCGTGTACACATGACATGATGGGAAACACATATTTTCAACGAATTTACGGCATCGCTTAGGCATTCGGCTAGAAAGGACTCTTTGCTGTATTCGGCCATAGCTACGATGACATGAATCCCGTTAAATAAATTCTAGTTCGGCATCTCGCCTTTTATCGTATTCCCTCACTCTAAGCTCGAATCAGTTGTATCATTCAGTGAAATAACATTCACTGAACGTCAATTGATAAGCGACTGCCGACTGGAAAATCAAGGAAATTAATTGGGAACAAATGACTTATGGCAGTGGAATTCTTGACATTCAGTGGGAATCACAAATAAATAAGTGAAATTCAGCCATAATTTTATTAGTTATCAGGTACTGGTTATCAGCTGCTCAGATTTCTCTATTTTCATTGATTAGTCTCAATTATCACTATTTGAGATTAAGAGCGCAGAACGAAGTGGGGCAACACGCCTTCAACACGCGAAGCAACTATGCAGGAATTACCCCTGTTGATTGCTCTCTCTCTTCCGATAGCATATTACCACCTGCATACAGCGTGTTTCTAAAACATGCGAACAAACGTCGACAAGCAATTCCTTACCNAGAACGAAGTGGGGCAACACGCCTTCAACACGCGAAGCAACTATGCAGGAATTACCCCTGTTGATTGCTCTCTCTCTCTTCCGATAGCATCTTACCACCTGCATACAGCGTGTTTCTAAAACATGCGAACAAACGTCGACAAGCAATTCCTTACCAAAATGTAAGACANGCATACAGCGTGTTTCTAAAACATGCGAACAAACGTCGACAAGCAATTCCTTACCAAAATATATGCACAACTTCTCTACTGAAGTGATTATTAAGCGAGCTATGTGCCCTCAAAATTTGAGTTTTAAAATACGTTTAGTTGAAAATATCAGAAACCACTTCTCATTAAGCAAAAAATCGGTGAAGGGTGGTTTGTATAGAAAATATCTTACGCCTCTAAAAACGCGGTTGGTAATATCATCCCCTTTCTTTTGGAAATGGCTGTTGGCTCCCTATGTTTGCATAAAACTTCGTAAAATTACCTTCCAAGCAGTTTTTAAAGACAGCCTGTGAATCAGCACGTCTAAATTAATCAAAAAAGTCGTCTTGTAGTAACACTCTCAGGTACACCGTTTGTGAGATAATTTATGTTGAACATTCAAAACAGGTGTTGCATACCAGGTAGGCAAACAAAAAACAGAGTAAGACCATTTAAATGAGTATTGTTCAGGGGCGCACAACTCCCTTACTAGTCACTTGACGAGAAAAGCGGTTTTTACACTTTAGTCCCATATTATCGTCAAGAATATACGGCCAAAATTTGCCTCCTTTTTTTCAGAAACGCATTGTTTATTACAAGGTCGTCTCCTCGTCCACTCTAATATACAGTAACATTTTGAAATAAAGCATAGGCCTATTTCAAGACACCAGTTAAAAAATGTTTATTGCGAACAATTTCATTAACTTAACTGATTTTTTTTTTATAACTATTTGGTATTTCCTTGAAGTAAAGGCAACATTTCCTAGGAGCCGACACACAAATCTACGGCACATTGAGCTGTTAACTAGAGCGCTGAGTATTATACCAATCATTTCTTGGAAATGTAGACACCAAGCACTTGCTTTTTTGTTGCAGTATTTTTATTGGCCCGCAGTTCTTTAGACACGCTCTCTGTTAGCCGGTAATGAACAGAAGTGTGGCGGAGACTTGAACAACTGACCACAACGACCTTGCTTTATGGCAGCAGCCAATGAAACAAACGGTAATGGCTCGTGTATACACCGTGTACCAACATGGCAGATTGTAACACCGGGGTTACGAACTGTATAGTAGTGGTGTGTTAATGTGTACTGTGATTAGACGCTGTATCTCTTGTGGAACTTTACAGTTCATGATTTACCACCGCCTTCATCGCAGCACTACTTTGTATATTTTATTCGCGGTATCTGTGTTACGTGTTTGCTTGTCTCCTGAATGTGTCATGTATACCACACGCGTTTTATACTTCTGTTAATTTCAAAGTACCTTAATTTCTGTTAAGTTGAACTTTTACTTACATATAATCTATTTGTAATCAAAACTAATAATGAAAAAGGTATATCGTATGAGTGTAGGTAATGACTAGTAAGAAATAGTCCACATGCGAAATATGTATTATTAAACTGAGTACGCACAAATGTGGTGCATTGTCATTTTGGTGTAGTTCTCTAGTCATAGTTAAGCTTTGTTTCCGTGAGGCGGAGAAATATCCTGAAAGTAGAACTTCAGTAGGGCTTTAGGAAAGTATCCGTGAATGGACTATAGCTGGAGTGGAGACACACACGATCATATGCTAGATTCGTAGCTCCACTGGAACCAAGTGATTGGCCATAATAAAACATTTACCGTATAGTTTCTTCTCAATTTTTACATCTCTATGATAATCCGATGTTTCCATCCGCCATTTTTTTTACTACACGATGTACAATATAGAGAATTGTGAAGTGTACCCTGCTGCATCAACGCTTCTGTAAATACTCGGGGATCAGGTGAGCGTGTCGGCCTGTGTTGGAAAGAATACCGCGCGAGACGTATTTCACAGAGACGTCGAAGCTGTTGCTACAGAGCATAACGCCAATAATGTGCGCAGAAGCCCGAAGGCAGACACAGCGAAGTTAATGGAAACTGTCAGTTAGCTGCAGCAAGGGAGAAGCGGAAATTGCTCAGCGAGCGGCGAAATGGTACAATGTTTTCCAGTTCTATATTTCNTGTGTTGGAAAGAATACCGCGCGAGACGTATTTCACAGAGACGTCGAAGCTGTTGCTACAGAGCATAACGCCAATAACGTGCGCAGAAGCCCGAAGGCAGACACAGCGAAGTTAATGGAAACTGTCAGTTAGCTGCAGCAAGGGAGAAGCGGAAATTGCTCAGCGAGCGGCGAAATGGTACAATGTTTTCCAGTTCTATATTTCATATTTCTGTCAAGCACTTCCTACTTCACGAATTTTGAAAGAAGCATCTTACTGTTAACGTAAACATTTTTTATTCAGTTCACAGTTTTTTTAACGCAGCCTTTGTGGAATAGATAAAAAAAAAAAAAAAAGCAATTCAAACAATAGCGGTGGAAGAAATATTTACGCCAGCAATTTTTTTGCACTTTAGAAAATTTTATTGCTGCGAAATACCACGCAATCTTGTTGTTTTAAACTGAAGTCAGTTTGAAGTATATTCTTGACCCAATAATAGTAAATTTCTCTCGGAGATGATCTATGCTTTTCTTGAAATAGACAATAGCATTGAATGTTTAACGTAGTATTTTCGTTTATATTTTGTATACAATTAGACAAAAAAACATCGCGAATTACACAGCTAGGTGTTCTGTTTCTTCGGAAACATAACTTTAAACGTCTACAAATTTACTAGGTTTTCTTATAAAAATTTGAATTTCGCCATCAATCTTGAATATAAGTACAGCAATTATTTGACGCAGTGTGAAATTTGTTCCACACTGAACAAAGTACTCCAGTTACTGGCTAAGACTTACTAGTCATATCAGGTCTCCGCTGGAGATGGATGCAGTGACAACGTTCTCGGTACGGAGACAACCAGCGACAGTGACACAGAAGTCGCAGTAACAAATAACGGTGACTTTGTCACTGCGAGTCATCTTCCCTTATTTTATTCTCTGCGCCTTCTATGTGGACTATTGTATATGCAAACAGCAATAATAAACAGGTTGGGTAAAATTTAAAACAAACCTAAAAATTTATAATGTATATACTATGTATATAAAAACCTGCTTTCTGTGACGAATTTCACAAAATAAATAATTTAAAATGTGTAAAATTGCACCGAAATTTACTATTTTGGATTCTATGAGATTTTTATGTGATATTTTTCCTATGTAAATGTAATTTTAAATATAGCAAACGTCAATCTTTCCTATTTTACAGACACGTAGATATGTATTAAATTTAATGTATTTAGTTTGAAATGTATTTAGGCACATTTTGTTTAAATGTCAGTTACTTCATAATATTTGCGGATAGTTTGGCTGTGTTTCATATTTATGAGTCTTTATTTTCTTTTAAGTAATTCTTCGAAATCGTTATCGAAGTGATTGGCATTCGAAACTTGGAACTCAGAAAAGCACTACTTTATAAATAAATTTATATTACTTAAGCAACACGACAGTTGAAATAATACAAACAATATAATATACATATATAAAAATATTTATGTGTGTTGCAACTACAAATGGAACAGCTAAATATAACAAGACAGAATAGTCAGTTATTTTTGCTACGCAGTAGTGCTGGGCCTACCGAACTGACTTCGCGTAGCTGGCTAGGCCTGGCCTGGTATCATTTAAGCTTTGCCAGTGTCAGTGTCACGGCATGGCAGGAACAGCGACCGTGGCACAGTGACTGCGACAAGTGACGTGCATAATCTCTGGTAATGGTCAGTCTCGTAAGAACTAGTCGGTGCGTTCGCCGTTACTTTGACAACCCTGGAACAGCGACCGTGGCACAGTGACAGCGACAAGTGACGTGGATAACCTCTGGTAATGGTCAGTCTCGTGGGAACTAGTCGGTGCGTTCGCCGTTACTGTGACCACCCTGGAACAGCGACAAAGAGGCTATGGCAAGAAATGCTAACCATCCTTACTCTCCACTGCAACGTCGAGCAACTAATCTACCGAAAAAGAAACGATAGACAACGTACAACATAACTTACAACAAGAAAAGGTCTTGTCTGTCCGGGATGAAAATTAATCACTCAAGTCTCCAAACATTGTCAGGCCTGGATCGAAATCGACCTTGAATTCTATCTAGTGTTGGTATCACTAATGACAGAGCTCCAGTATTTTATCTCAATTCGAAGACGTTGTCCTTTAACATAACTGCAAAGTATACCGCACAAATAGACTAACGAAAAATATCGAATGCTGTTTAGAGCGATTCTGTACACGACAGTCAACTGCTGGTCTTGAATTAATAAAAACCGAATTGTATTTTGTTTTGACGCATGCTAGATATGCATGCATTACTTTGCTCTTAACCAACGTGTTGCCATTCACATTTTTATTCCTCTACAATTTGACAAAATAAAGGTGAATCCTCGAATCCTTACTGTACGCTGATTACATGAATACACGCAGAATTTTAGAAACATGGGCCTTCAGGAAATGTGTAACAACACATTCTTCATCATCGTCGTGTTTGTTTATTAGAGGCTATCGTGAGGTAATGTTTACAAGATGCTGCATTGTCTTTTAGGATCTCTTTAGTACTCTTACGCTGCAAACCAAATCGTATAAATGAATTTAAATACGGCGTCTTTAGCGAAACTCGAATTTAATCTGCGATCAAGCGCCCTTCAAAATTATCAACTTCCTGCTAATGAAATCCTGGTTATGTATTCATAAAAATCTTGTTGAATACATATTATAATCATGGAGAAATTATCAAAAACTCACAATACGAATATGCAGAACTGTAGTCAGTAAGTGATACTAACGTCAGGCAATCACGAGGGAGTAACGGATATTTTTATTTGATTAAAGTATATCTGCTATTTTGTGGATGTTGGGCCTATATGTTTATACACTTTTTCTAAATTCTGATTATTAAATTTTTATAATACGCTTTGGCTTTTGCTTCTAAATTAGTTTTTTACTAAAATATCACTGTAGTTGAAAAATCTGTTCCATGGGCTGTTCGCAATTAACTGATCACTTTTTAAAGCCCTACCTAAGAACCACTTCTCTGTCCATTTGTATCCTTCCATTGTATGTGCAATTAGCATTTCCACTGACCCTATCACTTTATTAATGCGCCAGTAAAGTGTAACTGAAATATGTTAAGGGCTTAGTAACGTTAATATGTTAATAATATGACAATTATTTCTCTCATTTGCGTCTAAATGATCGAAAATATTTTAAGAAAATTCAGTGGCTACAAGTGTGACAGTTACACTTTGAATGCGACGTTAAAATATGGGACTGCTTTTATTATTTCGTTGCCAACTTAACTGGGAAAATGCCAGTCAGTATGTCCGTTAAAATACATGCTATTGGTGACAGTGATTATTTTTATAGGTTGATTTCAAAAACGCTCACTTTGCCGTGAACCATCTATATCCACGGCTTCATCTCAACAAATACACTAGAATATAGCCATGTTGAGGATTCAAACATTCAAACAGGGCAGAGTGGTGGAAGGAAGTGCTAGCACGTGTTGACAGGATCAGTTTCAGATGGGCACGATGACCAATAAATCTACTGCACAGTGTTTAGAGTGTTGAAGTGCACACTTGAAGAAGAGCACTCCACACTCGCCGGCCTGCTGCCACTGACACACTTCGCCGCGCCCAATATGACTTTCAAGGTCAACTGAACCCTTTTTATACCAACACGCCAAACAAAAAAGCCTCGACCAACGTAAACATTGATAAGAACGTCTACAGTGATATCGGAAATTAATCAAGTTGCCCGCCAGTTGCAACAAGGCAAAAAAAAATGCATCTTGAAGTAAAGTGTACAACCAAAAAAAAAACATAAGTTTTGCAGGTGCCTGTTAATAAACACTTGTAGGTCATCGATTTATTTGGCGCCTGTGCCACAATCTCCGACGCGCAAGGGCGGAACAACGAGACACGGACTAACGAAATATTTCAAAAAGTAAAGCANAGGAGAAGAGTTCTGTAATGGCGACTGCAACACACAGGTCTGCTGGTGTTACCATCCACGTGAGCAATGCCTGGGAAGCACTTGCAAGGACTGGCGCCGGGCTTCGCCAAGCGCCGACCACGTGCTGGCACGCGATAACCACCACATTCGTCCTCATTCACACGAGCTCACGTCCCGCGCACAGCTGACAGTAACTCACTGTATAGTCTATCCGCGGTTAGCCTCACACTTTCTCAATCAAGCCTTTGAAAAACCACTCCTCGTATCACGTGTTTGGTTGTTTCATAAATATGTAATTCGTCACAAGCGTTTTATTCATGCGTTAACGTAAACGTACATTATTTTTCACGTAAATTTAACTGTTACTTATACTCTATTTATAAACTACAATACCTCGTTTATAATTAATATTAATAAAAACAAGGAGAAAGAGGGTGTGCGGATAACGCCTAGTAAGAAATAGTTCTTATGCAAAATAATATTACACTGAGTGCGCACGAATTCGGTGCGTCGTCCCTTCGGTGTAATTTACTATACGCGGTTAAGCTTTGTTTGCATAAGGCGGAGGGATCTCTTCGAAGTAAAACTTAATCAGGGCTGCAGAAAAGCAGTAAGTAACAGTGAATGGACCACACGGAACATCAACTCACGCCACACGGGAAGTAATCGTACTTCTGTTGCGATTCATATGTATTCTAATTGTCAGAGCAGAGGTCACGGTAATTATACTCCTCGCCATTACTCAAAACGTGAGGGAACTCCCCCCCCCCCCCCC
>NQII01000682.1:15389-100526 GCA_002778355.1 Clitarchus hookeri | reverse complement strand
CCCCCGCTATTTCGGTTTCATGACGTTTTCCCCACGACTTGCGGATAGTCAACGGCATAATGTTTTTTTGTCATGTTTTCTAGCCAGAATATTATTATATTTGTATTATTATAACAGGCTACTCACGAAGGAACAACTTTGTAATGTTAACCATAACCATGGCATATGAAGAGACACGGGTAAATGGGACACCATTGTACCAGAGACGTGACTTCAAGTGGTGCAGTGTCAAATGTAAACCGTTTGAGACAAATGAATTGTTGCAAGACCCTAACGGGGGAAAAAAAATAGATCATACAGAAATTTGACATCGGGTTAAGTTGAGAGCTTTGGGCGGCTCGTAACAACGAGGTCTTGAGAGCCGACGAGGGTGAAATGAGGTGAGAATGGAGCAGCGCCGGAATGTAAGAGCGGGGGAAACGGGAGATCCCGAGAAAACCCGCTGACCATTGGCATCGTCTGGGACGATTCCTACTTGCGAAAATTCAAGAGTGACCCAGTCAAGGATTGAGCCCAGTTCGCATTGGTGGGAGGCGAGCAGTCTAACCGCTCAGCCACCGCGGCCACTTAGGAATCGGAAAAAACCTGATGAAAAACGTGTAGTTATATCGAGTATGACTGAGGAAAACAGACGCAAATACAACAAACACCGGCTTTCACAACTCGTAAGCGACGATTCAGATTCGAAGCAATACGGTCGTGTATTAATTTGTATGGCGTGATTCAGATGATATGGCGCGGTATGAACTCGTCACCAAACGAANTTGAGCCCAGTTCGCATTGGTGGGAGGCGAGCAGTCTAACCGCTCAGCCACCGCGGCCACTTAGGAATCGGAAAAACCTGATGAAAAACGTGTAGTTATATCGAGTATGACTGAGGAAAACAGACGCAAATACAACAAACACCGGCTTTCACAACTCGTAAGCGACGATTCAGATTCGATGCAATACGGTCGTGTATTAATTTGTATGGCGTGATTCAGATGATATGGCGCGGTATGAACTCGTCACCAAACGAAACTCACGGCAAACGGTCGCACGTTTGTTACGAGTCAAAAGAACTAGGCTTCGCCAGCAAAGTAACGACGTGTTATTGCAACAGCGGCACCATCAAGCGACCAGTGTCAGTGCAAGGTAGCTCTGGCCGAGACTTTGTAGGAACCCCTTGCGCTTCTCTCGTTCCTCCGGGTTGACACACATCCCTGCAATTAGCGGAGTCAAAGAACATTGGAACATCCTCGAAACCAGTCGGTAGATACTGTTCACTCGTCAAAATGAGCGACACGAATATACTTTCCCGGACAAATAAAAATCCACCAATGATACCAGGATTATTCAGCTAAAGAGTCCACCCCAAATATCTTCCGAACGACTGAAGGTATCGAAATGTTGATTTCGAACTCGCAAATGCCACTACGGGGCTTATAAGACACTGAAAATGTCTGTTCCGATATGTAATTAATTTCTGAGGTAGCGTTTTCAAATTTGTTGTTTTTTTTAATGGAAAAATACCCAATTCTTCCAATAGCATAGCATGTTATTAAGTGGCGAGTTCAGTGACGTGATAATTTTGAAAATCCGATGAGCACTTTTTGAGATATAAGGGGATTTTGATAGGTGTGTGTAATTGACTGTAGCTGTGGTGGGGTAGGTTGCGTCCAGCGTTGAGTTCCTACACAAACTTCTCTGCACACATTGAGCGGGAAAATAATGGAAGTTATAACTTACGCCGCCACAACTGCAATCGAATGTAAACACCTATGGACACCCCCTTATGTCTAACAAAGTGCTCGTCTGATTTACACAATAATCACGTCACTCAACTCACCGCTTAATAATATGTTACGCTATCGCCAGAGATGAGTATATTCCCATTTTAAAAATCAAAGTTTATATCGATATCTCAGTACCTAATTACTTCTCAGATCATCAAACACACCCGGTTTCTTATGAGACTCGCAGTGTCATTTACGAGATCGGAATAAAAATTTCGATACCTTCAGTGGTTCGGAAGATTTTGGGGTGAACATTTTAGCTTATTCAGATAATTGAAACATATAATTAAGTTTTTTGAAGTTTTTTTTTTTTTTTCATAATTGAACTCTAAAGCTTGCTAGATCTCTGCCGGCTATGACCAGCATTGTAGATACAATCCACCGACTCACTGCAGCAGCACCATGTGCAAGCTGCCACACGCAAGTCGGAGGACATGTGCACACACCAAACATGAGTTAGACAGATTGTTCGTCTTCTCTGCACGCACCTGACATTGACATACCCCACACCAATAAAACTGTCACAGTTACTTTGTCACCAGTGATGAACCTGTTTGTTTATATCTTAATTTTCAAAAGACAATCATTTTTATATGAATGAAATACGTCTGCCAATTCCAATTTAATCAGAAGGCATTACAAATTGGTTAGAAGTATGCAAACGTCTCAAAGCACTTGTCTACGTTAAAAAGTGTTCTACCTCAAATTCAATCCCCGTCGTTTATGACAGTTGTATTGGCAGAATAGCAGTCCGATGTTGGTACACGGTGAATGGTTTTACGCAGCTGGAGAGATCACTCTACCCCATGTTCACTGTATAGTCTGTCGCAAGAACGAGTACACTTTTTTTGACAGTTCTAAAGGCATTCCTGTATAAAGCTGTTTCCATGAATACAGCAGTGTCCCCCCCCTACCCCAGATTATGTTTATATAAACACACTCAGCTGACTGTCTACCTGCCCAGTATGTCAACAGAAAACAGTTTGTCATAGAAATAACTGCACACAAGAGTACTTTCAGAACTGGCACAATAAGTGAACTCGTTCGTGGGACAGAGTGTACAGTGAATATGGGGTAGAGCTTAAGCGCTGCTTAAGATCTACTTCTCATCTTATGTCATATCCTTCCTCCATATGTAAAGTTTACATTGCCATGAACGATTGACTATGTCCGTGCACCAGCTGAGTGAAAACGTGAAATTGCAATTTCGTACTCCAATGTGCATAAACCAGAAAAAATACCCTAGATTTGACATTAAATTTAAATATTACACTAGTAGTACAACGTCAAGGATTGGAACTATTTTCTCTCAATTTGCTGCCGATATAACTGGGTGCCTGGTCGCCATTGTGTGTGGTAGCATTTACGTAGTTAACGGGAATTGAATTTTTTCAAAGATTTATTTCCAAAGTATTAACTTATGATGTATTTGCAATGCCACGACGATCTCGTTCCGACAGTCCGACACGACATCTCAGTCCGACACTTTCTCACAAGTGTTGCGTGACTTTCGGCGATTCCTGGAATGGCCGGTAACTTGCTACAAATTATCTTGGTAATGCAAATAAATTACAAAACACTGTGTACTACTTTGTTTTGGCAGCAGTGTAAACAAGGTGTTTCTGGATTTTGACGCAAAGTTAGTTTTTTATAATTATTTATTTTCATCAACTCACGCGCCACTTCTCTTTCTGCTACAAGATAATCAGGTCGTACACACGAGGAAAATATTTTTTTAAGATTAAAAATTTACCGCAGTAGTGAAATTCGTGCGAAATTATGTTTTGTTTCCTGCTGTCCAGCGAGTCCGACACACAAGAAAGAAGAAATAGAATCTACTGTTGTCAGCTGTTGGGGCTGTGATTTCGATATGGAGGGTTATTGTAAATACAGCATTTAACACGAAGAACCTATGTCTCAATAGCTCAAGTTTAGTTTGAGAAAACTGACCGTAACAAGCTTGTAGGCTTGAATTAAGCTAGCTGTGCAAGCCAGAAAATTTAAATCAAGCTAACTAGTCTCAACATGACACGCTTCATTAGTAAGACTTGCCACAAGCATGTCTTGGCAACCCACAAGCATAATTCAAGCCACCTGCAAGTTTGCCATTAACAAGTATATGACAGTCAAGAGAAATCTGGCTTGAATCGCACGTGATATGACAAGCTTGCTCGGCAAGGCAAACTCAAGTCAAATGGGAAGCTTGCTACAATATTGCATGCTATCTGGGATATAGGTCAAGTCTATTCGTGATTTGTTCTCTCTTTATGAATCAAGCCTTTTATAAATCACCCCATGTGTTCGGTTGTTTCCTAAAAACGTAATGCATCATAAGCGTTTTAAACTTGTGTTGACATAAAGTTACGCTATTTTCCGTTAAATTGAAATTTTATTTATATTTCACCTACAATTTATAATCAATACGAATATAAACATAGAGAAAATGAGTATGTTGGTAACACCTCGTAAGAAATAGTTCTTATGTAAAATATAGTCAAGATGAATGCGCACAAATGCGGCGCGCTTTCCCTTTGGTGTAATTTTCTAGACTTGGTTAATCTTTATTTGCACTATGTGGAGGAAATCCTGAAAGTAGAGCTATAGCGGGGCCTGGGAAAATTTTGTAAGTAACCGGGACTGGACAATATGTAGAGAAAATGGAAAAAAAAAAAGCGAAAAATTGGTTTGGAAGATCAAGGTTTCGACTCGGCTAAGTTGTTTGCGTACCAATCACGAACGTTCTGCCTTGTAGTATCGGAATCCTCGTTGGCCCAGTGAAATGGGGTAGTAGCTTCATACTGTGGTATACGCGCAGAGTACGTTGAGTGCTAACAAAGATCATCTCTGACCGCGTGTGTGTGGGTACTCACCACGTTGTCGCCGTAGAAGGACGCCCTGGACGCACAGCTCCCGCCCAGCAGCAGCAGCAAGGCGCCGGCCAGCATCGCCCCCCTCGCCACGCACTCGCTCACGCACATGTCTGTGTCNCGTCACAAGCGCGACCCGACCTGCTCGCGCTCTGGCGGGCGAGTGAGGCTGGCTGGCTCTGCGCAGTCTGCTGCGCCGGGCCGGGCCGGGCGTGCGCGCGCACCTCCCACGCCGCCGCTACTGTCGCCTGGCGGCCGCCGCCACAACTAGCCTCCCCCGCCCACGCAGCTCGCCCAATACCACAGTCCAAATCTTTCTCTTTTATTATTCACGTAGCTTAAAATTGTAATTGAAGGTTATCTTTTGGAACACCGTGCACCTAGCATCGGAAATTTTCCAGGTGCCAAACTCTCGCTTTAGACCTCGTTTTATTCCTAACCCGAGTAGAATAAACCTTAACCGAGTCTAGAAAATTACACCAAAGGGACAACTCACTGCGTTCGTGCGCACACAGTTCAGTAATGTTTTGGACGAGAACTATTTCTTGCACGGCATTACTAAGGTTTGTATAGTAGGTTAGGAACATAACAAGATTTCTTATTGCAGAGTTCGGCATAGCGAAAATTTCCGCCGTTAGGTGCGCAGTGTTCCAAAAGCTAACTTTTATTTAAAATTTTAAGCTGGTGTTTACCGTAGGTTGGTTGCGCGAACGGTAGTTGTACCGAGTCATGTTGCTACGTCACACAGACAGCTGTGCAGCTGGTAGAGGGCGCTAGCTGTCTCAATACTGCTTACTACGACCTGCGTAAGCCAAGCGAGTGTCTGCTGTAGCAGTCAAATGGACACACCAGCAGGTTTACGACCTTGCCGTCACACGACTACCTTGTAATTCCGGTCGCCCGCGCTCTATAATAAACCGTCTTTGGAAACCAGATTAAGCTTCGGCAACACAGAATTCCATGAAACGAAAACCTAATTTCTCGGGGCAGCGGTGGCGTAGTGGCCAGGGCGTTCGATCCCCGGTGGGTCCACTCCCGGATTTTCGCATGTGGGAATCGTGCTGGACGATGCCGCTTGCCGGCAGGTTTTCTCNCGGCGATCCGGGTTCGATCCCCGGTGGGTCCACTCCCGGATTTTCGCATGTGGGAATCGTGCTGGACGATGCCGCTTGCCGGCGGGTTTTCTCGGGGTACTCCCGTTTCCCCCGCCCTTGCATTCCAGCGCCGCTCCATTCTAGGGTTTCATTTCTGTCATGCTCGGGGATGACGGTCACCTACGGGTCCCAGCTGGACAGAAACCGGCTTTGTCGTAAGCACTACCGCAGCTCCTGGAGGATGTTCCACTTGACGTACGAATGCATTTGTAGTTTCAGCACGAATACGCCACAGCACATCTCGGACTAGAGTGTGCGAGCGTATCTGGATACGCCATATCCTTATCCTGCCCGTTAGGTTTGTCGATGTGGACCCATTGCCTGGCACGCACGTTCGCCTCACATGACGCATTTCGGTTTCTCGTTTGGGAACATGTTAAGAAGTCAGTGCACGACGCCCGTCGTCAGTGAAGGGGACCTGCTGGTGGGAATCGCTGATGCATTTGACGCCATCCACCACGTGCCAGGGGCGTGGGAGGGTGAGGCGGTCTTTGCAGCGACGCTGTGGTCTGTGCGTTCAAGTTGATGGTTGGCACTTTGAACAACTCCTATAAGGACTAAAAGTCTTTACAGATGCGTTGCGTATTACACGTAATGTACTTGTCCGTACGTTACTACAGGTTCACGTGTGCTTACCTACGAGTGTGTGAAGGTAACTTCCCTCTTCATGCCCTACCAACCATACTAACGTTGTCAGTGTCGGTTCCATTATTCGAGCGCGCACATGCCAGGGACGTGACAATGTTATGCCTGCACTGAGGAATGAGATGTGATCTTCGAAAACATTATTATTATTATTATTATTGCGACATTGTGGCAATTTGTAGATAAAAAATATAACATACGCTAGCATCACACAAGCCATGCCTGTTCAATACATTTGGAGACCAGTAAAATGTGTTATCCCGCGCTCTACCCGATCACATTATCTGTGATGCGTTTCGCGTGCGAGCCAGGTGCAGTATCGCGATGGTTGCGACTTTCAAGTGCGAATTTCTCGCAAACGGTGAGGTTTGGCGTTACAACACAATACGATATTTTTTGTTCGTGCACTTAAATAATACGTCATTGGAAAGCATATTTAGCTCCAGCATCACAGGATTTCATGCGATAACAGGGTTGCAATCCTTTATTTCTCTATGACATTGTGTAATGGCAGCGGCCGGTTTTGTTGTGGTTGTTGATATTATTTGAACTACACATTGTCCGGAATGCCATTGTTCCATTAAAAATTCTTTGTGTGAAATTTACAATAAACATGTGTTTTAGCTCTACCTTGAAGAGAGTGAACCACCCTTACGTAGAACACGTGTCGCATATAGGATTTAGACGTAATTTTGCGTAAAGAATACGCCGGAGGAGGTTGTCGCTGGTTTTCAGACTCACCCCGGGTGTGCATTTATATAATTTGTTTTTTTATCTCTCGTACACATAATGTGTTTAAATGTGAGAAAATGTGGTGGCCCTAACTTCTCCACAAAAGTATAACCAATGTATTATTATAAGAACATAGACATGTTCCTAATCAACCGTAAATGTCTAGAGTACGCAATCGACAGTAAACAAAGAACACGTGTCTCGGCTGCATTCCCAGGTACCACCTTATTTAAAAGTCAATCGGGCAAAGGAGAGGTAAGACACTCCACTGCTGGTGATGCAAGAAGATATGTGAAATCGTTGCTGAATCATAAATAAACAACATCCGTTAATTTATACCTTTCCCAATTCAAACGCGAAAGACCACGATTATGTCGCAATTAACGGATTTCGTATATACGAAGAGATATCGTTGATGTTAGAAAGTGCTTTGTGCTTGTGGCGTGTGTGTGTGGGTGTGTGTGTGTGTGAAGCGCCTTTCTCCTGTATTAGCATACCTCTAATAATACTTAGCTCGAGAATTTTGTTCACTTAAAGCCCAGTTTATATCTTAAAATTATGTAACGAAAAATATCATGTTTCTTACGTAATTCTATGCACTTAATGCGCTGAATGTATTTTGTGGAGAGTTTTCAATTGGTATATTTTACCTCAGTAATTTATTTTAAAAATTTGTAATTTCGTCTCTCAAAACTATGTTGTGTTATCGGATTACGATGCGGCAGTTGGAAGAGTATTTTTATGACACATCACACTAGTTATTGTCTAGGATTTTTCAAGCTTTGTCCTTTTTTGATAAAGCGGTGCGTTGTATAAGGTTTATTCTGAAATATGAGACAGGACAGGCGCAGGTATATTACCGCTGTAGTTTCAGGGGATTCTGGCCCATAAAGGCGTCCACTATCTTGACAAACGAGGCAATAAAATTCAGTTTTACGATGTTCTGCTGTTATGATGATGTTTTAAAGACCCCGCAAAATAATTACGAGTAATTACGAGCAGTTATTTCAGCGGTATGAAGACACAATCCAGTGAAATGGCTGGCTTGTGTATCGTAGCCCATCTGTGGCTACATGAGGCCCTCGATCCCTGGAGCGACATTTCTGCCTTAGCACTGCCAGAACTACGTACCCTGTCTTCGGTAACGAACATCCATTCCGATTCACTTTACGACGTACTGTCGTTTCAGTGTTCTTGCTGAACTCTACTGGTCCTTAAATTTTGAAAACCGTCTACCCTACAGGATAATATTGTTTAGTGCATAGCGTAGCACTGATATCTTGACATGAATACGTCTTTGAAGTCAGACCGACACGTGAGTTACCAGGAAGGTAAACGGCGATGTGACACTCGCAGGGTGATTCATTCTGACACCACAACTGTGCGGCTAATGACACGATTCAAATAAATGCGGTCTCGTTCGATGGGGTATACCACTACGATGCGGGAACGACCTTTAGCTGGCACCGTGCATGCGCGAGGCGCGGGTGGGGACCCGCGGCGACTGGTGGCAATTTTGGGCGTGGACGAAAACTTCCGGGCAGAATATCTCGCGACTCGTATGTGCTAGCTCGCCGATTTTGGCGCCAAATGAAACATCTCGTCTACGTCTGTCGATTTGAGCAATAACAGAAATGTCTCCGCTTAATTACTTCCATTTAATTCCCATATGCCAAAGAAAATATTACCCGCTAATTTAGCCATATGCACGTAACACCCGGTAATACTGTGTTTCTGACACAGATAACACCCGATTTTTTGATACATTTTTTCTCTTGCTGCTATATCATTACATTTTCACTAAACAGACTACTGCTAGTGCGTAATATTGGTTCAACAGAAAAGTAAATATTTCACCAAATCGATATTAGAAATGTGTTTCTGTATGCGAAAATAAATTATGGGCCATATATTTTCAGTAGTATTAATTTGTTTTCCAAAGTAAAATTGCATGTACTACAGTATTCAACATACTGCTGAGTCAAATTACATGAACTGTGAAAAAGAAAATGTATTAATGGTTAATGTTGAGCGTATTTTCCCCAACGTGATATAATATTTTACTTGGATAAGTGTAATTTGTTAATTTGTAAGAGTTAAGTAGAACATGGAATGCAAATGCAAGTTCAATAAGCACTAGCATGAATAAATATTCATTTAGCACATTTCGCTGGATTACAGTCTTTTTTGAAACACCTTAGATGTGTCATAAATTACTCTGTAGCCTAAAAATTGTCCACTTTTCAAAGGATTGAAACCATGTCCTTACACCACTGAAACCATTATTACATAGAAGCTACTTATGATAAACTCTATTAAAACCTTTTGGACTTATGGTAAAGTGCGATTATACATAATTAGTGCTAGTGTTAGTTATCGATACACAGAAGTACGTTTCGTGTAAAACAATTTCCTTCAGTAAATAACTAAAAACAACAAATAATTTCGGACAGATTTGTAGATGCTATATTTAACATTTGTAAACTTTGAAGTGAGTACACATTTCATCAAAATGTTTGTCTTGTATTGTACAAACAGCTTGAGAGAATATATACATTTATGAACATGTTTTTTTTTAAATGGAACTACATGAATTAACTTATGCTAAAATATTACAGCATTAAAAATACCTTCTTATAATATTTTAAAATCTGAAACAAATACATGGATAATTGTGAACAAATGATAGTTAATAACACTAAGTTCGTAATGATTTACATGGAATGTAAAATTATATAAGTATGCTGATTTCATGCTTATTTGTCAGAGAATGCAAGACAAAATTATTAACTTTTATGCAGTTTTACACAGTCCTGGTCACCGCGAATTTAGACTGCTTCATACACAATAGTTCACGCGCTTACAGAGATCAGCTGACTCCAAAAATGGGCCACAAAAAGCCAACCAATTTGTGTTTATATATTGGCAAAGCCCTTGCAGATTCAGACACCTACATTTTTTTCAAAGGTTGTAAACCTGCAACCAGCTGAGGGAGAACCGCAGATGCTCAATGAGAAAAGGCACATAAAAGAGAGGAGTAGAGCTGTAAAGGAGATTGATAAAGTCAGAGACTGCCAGGTGCATGACAAGTATGAAACATATAGATTGAACATTTCTGAAATCACAAAAATTTCATAAAGGGTATGGAAAGGAAAGAGAAATTGTCATTCTTGAAATGGAATCCATCAAGGAGGATAGTGTACATACCAACTATTAAGCTTGGAGCTAAAAGTTGAGGAATAGCAATGTTACATGCAAAGGGGGGGAGGAGGGGGGAGTAGAGCTAGGGTGAAAAGTAATGTGGGGATGGAAGGTACGAATGTATGGCGTGGAAAGGGAAGTGGCTAAAGAGGAGAGTGCACATGACAAACGTTGGGCTGAAACTATTAAGGAACGGCAGAGGGGGAGGAATCTAAGTAGTTGAGAGGTTGGGTACAAAGTAAATATAGATAATGAAAACTAACTGGCGAAGTTGAGAAATCTAACTTTAAAAATGTACAAAATTCCAATGTCTTAGGTACAGCAGGCATGTTTCTGAAAGTATATAAGGTAACTATTTATTGCGGAGGGAAGGAAGATTTTGTATATATGTGTATATAAGACGTTGCAGTTGTATAATTGTCAGCTGTGCGGGAAAACAATATTCACATTCAGAGGAAGAAAACACGCTGTATGAACACCGACCCGGAAACGTTCCATACTTAATAAATCCTCCTTTAGATAATTAATATTTCATAGCGCGGGCTGGACCATGTTTGCGTGGAACGCCACCAGATCTACCGTCTGACAGCATCCTCACAACAGAGAAGTCGAGATGATTGCGGATGCTCTGGTTAGAACGTGAACAAATGAGGCCGCTCGAATGTTCGCGGCTTTGCACGGGACTCGCTTCACTACTTCACGTAGTGTCGAGCAGATGTATCTGTCGGGCCTAATGCGGTATAGTCTGTGCATATACTGGAATGCGAAGTGGCTGGCAGATGCACATAACGACAGTTCTGCGCGGCATTCGTACAAGGAAGGCCTTCCAAGGGTAGCTGGAGCGAATAACAAGAACATTCACTTCAGATCTTGAGGATGTCGTTCTTCGTGCTGTCCAAGAGAACGTTGTTTTACTAAACACAAGTCAGTTCTCTACACGGCGGGAAGACTGACCACTCGACCGTCTCGAGAGTACACTACATGAGAACGCACTACATACTCATCAAACAGAGTGCACGTGGTTTGTTTTACCAGCAGGCCGTCCTGTGAATGACCCGTGTTCTGGCGTTTCGTTCTTACGACAGTGTTCGTTCGAACCAAATCAGATCGGGAAATACTATACAGTCGTAGTGGACTTATTCAAACACTTCACCAGCATCAACCCTCAGTCAATATTTGGTCCGGTACAGGTTGTGAAATTTTTAGTGAGACCTCACGTTCGAAGAACGAATTGTAAGTTATTTCAAAAAATTGTCCATTCCTGTTACGAAAAAAGCACGTACTTCACGTCCAACGGAGCTTCTGACAACTTAAATATAATTGTTGTTTTATTTCTAATTAGAAAATTACTATGCTTTCTGGATAGGCAGAGGTGGCTGAACTCATGTAACTCTCGTTTAAATACGTTAGACTTCCGTTTGTAAGGAAATTCAAAATATCTTGTGTAAACAACTGCAGTGCGAGATGTAGGAAGTCTTTGTGATCGTGTTTTGTATTGCGTGAAAAAACCACAAATTCTACGAGAATATATATGCGCTTCCGGCACTCAAAATTAGGGTGCTTCCAAGTTTTTCTAACATTCTTCGCTCGACTCCTACAAGTTGAAATTGTAGTATTGCGTCTAGACAATGTGTTTTTTTTATACGAAACTATGTCTGGAAATAATTTAGTATGAAGATAAAAGCTAATTTTTTACTTTAAATCAGGAATCTTTTACTACTCCTTGTACGCTATGAAGTAGGAATTTTATACTCTTGCTTCCATTTTACCACTGCGTTATGTCTGGCTGGTTTTTATTACTCTATTTTGTCGAATGGAAAAAGGAAAAATACCCAAAAATAACTAAATATTGATTTTATTTTTGTACGAAGGTTAACCTTAACAAACGCTTCTTTACTACCATGCGTTATTAATTGTTTATTAACGATCTTGGTTTACGCTGTTGGGCAGATCGGGGGTGGCTTACTTTGCTAGATCAAAATAAATTGTTGTTTGAAATAACTCACATAAATAACCTACCCGACATCGGGACAGAAATTACTGGTCGAAAAAAGTCTCCTAGACAGCTTTTTATGAAACGTTTTGAACGTAGTGTATTTATAGAACTAGTGATGGGAGGAGCGATACAAATTAATACCTGCGACAATTCACGACCAGCGCCACAGAAGTAACAGGGCCAAGTCGCTGTGACATTGTACTGCAGCTTCCAATGTGCTATTTTTGCACGTCGTTTTACAGTGAATTTTGCATTTATTGCTTTAATTCCTTTTTACAACATGCGAGTAAGTTAAACATCAATTTAGATAACGGAAGAATATGGCTGTCCTCGTTATAGAGAACAAACTCCAACATTCATGAAAAATAATTCATCTTCAATTGCTATAACAATGCAATACAAATTCATTTGCATTTTTTACAATTATCTGCCATTAAAACTGCACTTTAAAAAGCCATATATGTTTATTCTTTTCTTTAGTTTACAACAGGAAGAACACCAAATTTTGGCAAAAGTAATGTTTTGTTTTTTAAAAAAAGCATTTTCTTTTAAACAAATTGAAATAGTCCAGTGTTGGTTTTGTGCATACTTCGACCATTTTCCCATGTCCATCTCGCTTCAAATAATCAGCCAGTGACACAATAAAAAAATTGGTATCTACTGCAATAGCAGATCATAGTATGATAATGTTAATGCCTACATTACTGCATTCCAGTAAATTGTACTTTATTTGGTTTCGTGGTTTGACAGTACAAAGTGATGGAAAATGTTTATTCCGGATTCACATCTTATTTATTGCCAACAGAGGGGTTGGCACTGCTCATGTCGTGTAACTGGGATCACAATAGCGCGACAGATGTGACGCGAAGCGCGCGACGCGAAAACAACAATTCGCGTTAATGTAAACACTAGATTTAACCGCCTCGCGATCAACATTTTAAAGTATTATTTATAGATGGTTTCTTGCCAATACATACTAACTTCTTTTACGACTGCCATTAATGTTTTCATTATTTTCTTATTTTGCTTTTATCTCAACAATTTTTTTTTTCATGTCCGCAGGTACTTTGAGAATGAAAATATGGCTGTAATTACACCTCGATAGAGAAATGCGTTTCTTTGTTTATTAATACGGAGGAAAATAGCGCTTGTTAAAGAGAGTGAAAATATGGCTGTAATTACACCTCGATAGATAAATGCGTTTCTTTGTTTATTAATACGGAGGAAAATAGCGCTTGTTAAACTTTAACGCTAAAAAGATGGCGGGTTGGACAGATTTACAGACCTGTCGTTCCCGCGACGCAAATAAATTATAAATATTTTCCTTTCGCAAATCTTGTCACGCGGGCGATTTTTGTCGCATTGACGTCACAAAAGCCTCGATGCTGATTGGCTGGAAAATTGTTTTATTCGCGTGGCGCCCACCTGCCGCGCTACTGTGATCAAAGCTTTATCGCCGGCGAGCAGTGACGGACTACACGCCGCGAGTGACAGACGGCGACTTGGAGCGCTTTGTCGGAGCGAGTGGCGCGGTGTTGCCACCCACTATAGACGAGAGTAGGTAGGAAATGGGCATTCGAAGCCAACGCCTGGTGCGGGAGCAAGGGAGCCTATAGCTTGCTAAGGAAACTGTAAACATCATGCTCTGGCTGTCGCGGTGAAGTGGTGGATAGACGCCATGCTGAACGTCACACTCTCGCAATCAATAGCGAGGGGTGCCGTGGTGACGGAGTGGATAGACGTAGCCTCAGGTGCGTCCCTACAGCAACGCTCGCCACGACTCCATGACATAGCCTCGGGCATGACCACGCAATATGGAGGAGTGAATCCTTTTAGGGCAATAAGGGGTTGAGGGGTTTTCTCCGAGTCTACCCAAATCCTTGCCACGGCGCCTTTACTGCCTCCTACTTCATGCTCTTGCATTCCATGCTAAGGGGTTACCGAATTCCCGATATTCAGGGTACACTCGTGAAATCGTCGTACGCGAAAATCCAAATGTTATCGCTACCTCGGAGATGCTATGTCCCATCTCTCGTGCGGCGACTGTAACACCACGTTCAAACTCACTTAAATCTTGATAGCCTGCCATTGTAGCAGCAGTAACCGACCTAGCGACTTTGCCAGACGCATGTTGTCTTATGTAGGCGCTACCGACCGCATCGCGTTACTTTGATTGGTTCCGTACGTCTGTTATTTGCCTACGCACGCCTATACCAGTTTGTTTGGCTCTTCAGTGTAGTATTTAAATAAGTCTGTATCACTCGTGAATTTTATGACCACATAAAATTGTGCTGCACCTCAGAAACAAACTAAATGTACACAAAAATGTTGGGACTGTAATGTCGAAACCGTGGGAAGAGATCTAGAAATGATTTTTCGTTTGACGTAACGTGGCGGAAGTTGACGTTGATTGCATTTTTCAGGAAGCTCTCGTTTCCTCTACACTGAGAGACAGAGTGATAGTTTCAAGTACCACATATATTTACCTGAAGAGCATTTACTTCCACTGAACAAACCTGCTCTTGCTACAAACAATTACGTTATCTCACTTGAACCAAATAAAGCATTTAAAAATTACTTGTTGTAGCCAAACACTTATTGGGTTGTTCCGACATCACCTGCAAGTATTTTGTATAAGCAACCATTCTGCAAGTACGTTCAACCAATCACTTTTTTTTTGCTGTGAACTTCAAAAACGCCCTGAGAGAATCGAATTATTTTGCTCGGAGTAAATAAACATGTTTGTTGGAACAATCTTGTTGCCTCTTAGGGATTTTCCTACAGAATTTCTGGCAGAAAAAAATTCATCTGGCCCCAGTGCCGGCATTAATTTTTGTTGGTTGTAGGGAAATCGGCTATTCGCACAGGATAAACTATATAACTAGAAAGCTGGTTTATAATTTCTGTGACGATTAGTATATTGTGTTTGTGAATTTAGTGAAACTTAATACTGCATATAATCAACTCCGATTAAACAGCTTCAGTGGGAAAGGTAAAAATAAAGATGTTGCCACGTATTTTATTTTTTATAAACAGTACAACATGTGTGGTACATCAATAGCCATTTCATCGTAAATTAAAGACACTTGTTCTCGGGGTTCGAATTTTGGTCAGGTCTTTCCAGAAACCAAAAATTTAAATAACCTGTAATCAAACCACCAATTCCTGTTGCGTCAAACAAGTGTTGTTTTTTTCCGACAGACAACTCGCTTCACCAGCAATCGACTCTGCAAACATCGTGTGATAAACGCCGACGAAATCTCTCTCCGTCGAGCAAAGTGGAGGAGGCTGCTACCTGGCGGTGATCTGGGGAGTATTGTTGTAGTCTATATAACAACTCTAGAGGTGATTGTTTATAAGTAGGATGTATAAGTATAGCTACTAACGAAATAAGTTTATAGTCATTTGCTATTGACGACACCCCTTCCTCGCCCTGTTAATTAAAATCCACCAGTCAAAGAACGTAATACATGCATTCGGGCTTCGTTACGTTTTAACTTTCAGATGTCCGAATACCCACCGACTTCAAAAATAGGGGCTGTGGAATCGGAATAATATTTACATTTCACACGTATGTATGAATATCGTAGACGTGAGGTGATGAGAAACGATATCGACATCCAGTGCTCGAGAAATAGCTCGATAAGCACACGTGCGTGCTATACATTTCAGATCTGGAAGTACCGCATTGCAAGCTCGGTCGATGGCATTTCTATCTACGCGCTTGGCAGTTTTCGTGGGAGGGAATATCGTAAAACTGGTGCCGAACTTGTTATATGTAACAGTGTCGGCGATGTGTAGATGGCGGGCGCTCGTCTGGGAATTGCCGTCGCACAAACACAAGCGAACTGATTTATGCAACTGCCAAAACGCGAAAAGAATTTTCTTCGTAAATATGATAATATCGGAGTAGGCCTTGTAAATATTTCATTTTCAATTTTTTTTTTTATAAGTTTGATTTTATAATAATATCTGCAGAGTAATATTGTTTCCAGAAATCTACAATAGTCGCGATGTTATTATAGATCTTTGTTGTTTATAAACCGGAACGTGTGTGTTTACGTACTTATTTGATGTTGCTTTTCTTTCATTTCCCTCTGGCAAGCAACAATTATATATATATATATCGTAATGGGGTGACATTTCATTTTTAATCTACTTCCCGAAGAAACACTAGGACATGGCGATCGCCTTTCTGCCTGTGCACGTATCTCTCATCATAACGACTGTTCAAAACCCTTACCACTGATACTCACCAAATTCGAAATACTTAAGTACTTGAAAAGCACTGCCGACTTTCATACTTTTCTAACATGCCAGATAATTAATTAAATTTCCGAATGTTTTTTTTTATGTCAGGAATCATTCAACCGACACGAACCACATTTCTTTTTCGATCAATTTATCATTGAAATCTAGAACGTAACAACACGCACTAAGACATTCTGGACAATAAGATGATCCCAACACTGAGTGATCGGCTTGGAATAAGCTCTATCCTGCATGAGCACGGTAAGTCTCCTGTCCATGCAGCAAGGTGAACTGAGTTACGCAGTACGATTTGACAGTGAGAAGCAACCTCACAAAAATTAAGTATACACAAACAGCGATTTATTTATATTTGCCTGCTGCTGAAAACGATTGCAAAAACTAGAATGCTACTAAATAAACGGCTATTTCTATTTTAATTTCAAGGAACGCACTTAAAAGATGCGTTTTCATTGTTGGCTTAATTTTTGTTAAGTTACTGCTCTCTACGAAATCCTACTGCTCGAGTTTCCAATTGTCTAAACTTATTTATGGTTTCAAATAAAATCAAGTGTAACTGCTGAACTGGCCAAACCAGACCCGTAACTTGGGCCCCCAGAACATGTTTGGGATGAACAACTGGGGCGTCATTCGCGTGCCAGGCCCACTCGGCTGACATACAGTCGAAGGTAAGTTGTTCATCATAGACGTAAAGATAAATATTCCATCAGCTGTGTACAACAACTTAAGTCGTGCCTCAGACTGTGTCTCAATCGGCCCAGAGAGCGCTCTCCCGTGCTCTCGCTCTCGCAGGTGACGTCACAGAGAACGCTCTCTGTCCTTTCAACTGTTACGTGTGGTTCAGACTGGAGATAGGTTGACTATTTATAAAGCATCGTATCGTATCCAATAATATCACCTTTTTAAACTGCACTCTATTTTATTTTGTGGTAATGTGTAACAGTTTAGGCCATAATAAGTGTTAATTGCACTCAATAAAACCATCTGGTGATAAAATAATTTCAGCTGTAAAAGGGGGCTTCAAATTTGAAAGAATGTACTTAGTAGTTTCTAACTACAGTACTATTTCAATTGCCCACGCATATTTTCGCACTTACTGTAAGTGCCGTTGGAAATCACGTATTTTCATAGTATGCTGTGTTTGTTTAGCAACTAGATAAAGCATCGTGTCAAATAGAGAACGCGAGAGCGCATGGTAGATCTTTCTCGTCGGGCAATGCAAAAGAGCGCTCTCTCCAGAGAGTGCTCTTTATATTCAGGCATGGACTTAGTGGGGAGCTAAGGGAAGTCCACTATTTTGCTATTTACCATCTGGTGCCTTTGGAACCAACGACAATGTGTTTCCGGTGGCGTTTGTCTACATACTCTATGTAACAAGAATTCGTCAATCTTAACCTCGTCACGCAATGTAAATGTAAGAAACAGTTTATTTGTAATATTTATGTTACTGAGTTTGTTTCAGAGAACTGAACGTATTTGTAGCATCTGACTTCTGAAGCCTTCTAGAACAATGCAAGGTCATAAGTTCAGTATACATTCACACACAGCCTTTCGGTGAAAAAAATCATAGTTGTAGATAGACTTAGGGAAGTCTGGTACATTAAATCCCTAAACCCCAGTAAATAATCTATGTTTTGAGTAGTCAAAAAAAAGTTTGAAAGTGGACGACATGGGAGCTCTCCGCTGGTAGATGCTAAAAAGGAAATTACTAGCAAACTATATATAGTGAACAATACTGGAAAAATACGTGTTAAAGTCGCAATTTAGTGGCCAATGGGCAGATACAATTGATTGGTATGGGTGGAGGAAAAATTTTTGTTATGTAAGGCTAAGGATTAATATTTGTGGAGGGTGGCTGAGCGGTTGTTGGTGGAGGCGTGAGCATGGGAAAGGGGGATATAATGTTATATGTAACTTGATTTTTAAATTTTTTTGCAACTTTTCTCGATTTTTTCTGTGATTAGGAGTGGGTGTGGATGAAGAGGGGGTGAGGTAAGTGTGGTGGGATGATTGTGAGGGTAAAATTATGTGTTCACAGATATTTTTATTCAATTTTTTGATTTGTTTGCTATTTTTATCGATTTTTTATTATTGGGAAGGGTGGGATGGGGAAGTGGTGTTAGTTAGGGTTGGGAGGGGGCGAGTGTAAGGGTAACATTATGTGTTCCTCGATTTTTAAATTTGTTCCATTATTTTATTTTTTGGGTTCAAGGTCAAGGTCAAAGTCAAGGTAATGGGTCAAGGTCAAGGTCACCAATATCCAATATGGTGGTAGGGTGCCATCTCAACATGGCCGTCCCAGGCCGCCTCGACAACCGAGATGGCTGGTGGCTCCTGGCTCCTGGCTCCTTTGCCAGACTTCCCTAAACCTATCTACTCACAGTTCCAAACGCTGGCGTCTCTAGTTGAGCAATAATTCTTTACACCACTCATTTTAGGCGAAATTTTACAAAAACCCTGAAAAAAGTTTTTTGTAAATTTGTAAACTTGTAAAATATTTCTATTTTATGTGCTGAATATCATATTAAAAATAATAAGCTCTCATATGCCAGCTTTATGGGTTTGGAAGGGAGGGGGCAACAACGGCAGATCCATCAAATATAGCCTCAAACCACAATATCTAGTGAGAAAACCACTAACTTGGCAACACTGCTCAAAGCATTCGAACAGGCGGAGTCCTTTACATTGTTGTCAAGTTTCACGTTCCAGCTGCCCTCGCGATGTCGCTCCCTGTGTGCTGTTTCTGTAAATATTCAGTGAGTTGTGTAAGTTCATTTATGTGTTTACAGGTGAAAATGGAAAGATTTCTCTGTAAGATGCTACATTTAAGAAGTTTCGTGACTGTTACTAGGGGAATATATGATCTAAAATGTGAGTGAACGCCGCAATGATGGATTTATTAATGTTTTTTTCTAAGGTTAAGGCTGATTAGTCCACTATTACTGTACATGATGAGTGTTGGTAAGTTGCGAGTATCTTCTGTAATGTCTTTATCGTTAGGTGCGTGGTGCACGTATTAATCTAACAACGCCATTCTTCTTTCCTAACATGATGGCACGCACACATCCAAATATAAGTGTTTATTTAAGGGCATTCGATTGAAAAGTAGTTACCGATGGTTTTTGGTACTGTATTCCGAAAAGTCCTTGACGCGCCTTTTGAAAGTTCAAGGCGGTCTCACGCATAGTCGTAGTGTGTCTTGACAGTCAGCTAGCAAGATAAACTATCAAAATGAATTAAAAAATAGGGCAACGATGCAATGAAGACAAATATTGGTTGCAGTTTCTCTGAGGTGGGGCTACAAAAAAAATCGAAGTGTTTGCAGTGGCAATGTTTAATGTTATTCGAAGGTAGCAACTTTACACCAGTCAACACTCAGCAGGTTTCTACGTGAATTGCGGTCATTAACAACAATTCAAGCGACCTTATGCAATACTTTAAATATGAATTGTAACCAAATCTACCTACACTTTTCGATTATGCATCCTTGAGGAAGACAGCAAAATATTAGCTTTTAGATATTTTCAATGTTTCTTTTGCAGATAAGATGCTGCTGTCATCTACTCATAGAGAAGTTGTAATAGACGGTGGCTGTCTTCTTCGAGTTTTGGTCTTTACTTAAATCATACCATCAGTACTCTTTATAAGCACAAGCTTTAGTGGTAGTGTTCGAGGGGTTTGGAAGGGTTTTGTCTACTAAAGCTGAAGAGTAGAGAAGTTGTCTCACACAGATCATATGCAGATTTTTTTACGGCAACACCACTGTCTCTATTGCACAGGATAATATCCTGGCAAAAAGACGGAACAAATCGAGGCTTATAAGTCTCTTGGCTCTCATTACGTGGCTAGGGGACTGGAGTCGAGAAGGACAGAGGCAGATGTAGACACCCTGATCGTCAAAACATTTCTGGAGACGGCCAATGCTGGATATCAAGTGTCAGCAGTGGCGACAGACACTGATATTCTGCTATGTCGCTGAACCAAGCCAAAAGGAACAGTAACAGGTCTTCAGTCCTGATCCCAAGAGTAAACTGTACAGAATAGAAGGCATTCAGAAACAGTTAGGACCTAGAAATGACTGCCTGTTGTTTTATCTTGCCACAACAGACTGCAACACCACATAGGCTGTCGTCAAGCTTCTGGAGAGTATAAATATTAAAGAGTTGGTTGCTGTTTTCAACAACCCATCAGTGGTGAGGTCAGATAGAATTACTCCTGGGGAGAGTTTCCATATGAAACTCTAAAGCATTTTGACATTACCCAGCTTAGACGAACTCTGGGGCAGGATTAATGCCCGTACTCTTGCTAGGCAAGCCGTCGCTGCATATTTCAATCTTGCTATGCTAACACCTACGAGCGCTGCATGTTAACACCATTCATTTAGGACATACTTGCAGGTAAATTTTTTTATTTTTTTTTTTCAATTTCCGTAATCAAATACTTTTTTAAGTAGCAAAGCATCCCTAGTGAACACTTATTTTCTTCCAGGTCCAAGAATGGGTGGTGAGTGCGCTCGTTCCTGTTGCATGATCATGGAATAAATGTGGTGCAGATTTGGTTCCTGTGACAGTGCACTTGGCACCTGCTCCGGATGAACTCCTGAATGTAAACGTATGGCTGTGAGTCTGACTGTGGGACTCGGTGATGTCGCAGGACTGCTGGTCTTGCCTCATCTGCAAGGGCCGAAGCTGCACAGTGGTTTTGAAGAGAATGAAAAAGGGNCGATTCAGTTGGAAGTCTAGTCTGAACAGACTACTTCAATATACTTAAGTGTAAAAAAGAAACCATTTCATAGAAAATAGTTTAACAAGATTTCTCATCTATTTTCAGTTTAAAAATGTAGTTTTGTACGCCCAGTCGATGTTCTTATATGTAACATTTGTTTTCACTTTACTTGGATAAACCTTTGTTTAATAAACGCAAACTACTTCTTACTGCATGTAAATCTCAGCGTAGAAATAAACCGTTATTGAAGTAACCAGCTTAAATGTGAATTTAATACCTTCCAACATGGAAAACATCATAAATCCGGCAAAAATGAGTCAAGATTTAGTTTTTGATATGTACATTGCTGCTCTCATATCTGAGACCATGGAGTCAATAAATGGCAATCCTTGTACCCATAGAAGATACATAATGTAATGTTATGCAGAAAAGTTACTTACGCCCTTGTTGCACACAAAACACTACGAGGCCTGAATACGAGAGTTGTTCAGCACACTTAATATAACATGTTTACATAATTTCCAGCTTTAAAATATTTTCTGCAAAATGACTGGGGTATTTGACTATCATCGTTTAACAATGAAAGCTTGGAGAGTAACGTGCCATAAGACGGCTACACAGTTGTATCTACACTTAACTGCAATATTTTCGTAAGATATCGTTATTTATATTTTTTGATGTAGGTACGAGGTAGCAACAGGATCTGAGGCCACAAGGACGGGAAATGCATGCATTGCGGGTGAGAGGGATTGCGCGGCGAGGACTGATATTGGGCTTATCATCCTGAATGTATTGCTCATAGTAGTAGAACCAGTAAGTAGCCATCAAAAACCTTATCGGGTAGTCTCACGGAGGCTTGTGGTAGGACATGCTCGGTGGGATCTGATGAATCAGATCGGGGCTTCGGATTTGGTCAACTTGGGTGAGCTCTGGTCATGTCTGCGATGAGAGGGCGTGATCCCTCTCCCCCGTCGACTGGGCGGCCGGGGTGTTGAATGGCCGTATGGCTAAGAGCGCCTCGTTAAATATAAGAGCATGGCTGTGATGGCTGTGTATCATACTTATGTATGTAGTCTCACGGAGTAAATGTGAGAAGTTACTGGACCTAGTGGAGCTGTGAAAGTACTAACAAATAGTTGGGCAGGATCATTACTTTCTTAAATCCGGTTGGAGCTGGCTTTAACAGGCGATGGAGAATACATCTTTCTGGTGAAAGCTGTAGTGCTATTGGGCGAATTGCTCTCGTAATCTCAGTGGATATTTGAAAATACGAGGTAAAATTCGTAATTTTGCCAGCCTGTCTTAGACTAACCTGCAGCTTGGATAACGAATTGTATAATGTAGCATATCTAGTTCATGGATGGATCTACAGAGTAGAAGGAGGGCGATGGAGTCATGCGCTTCACACCCCCCTCTTTTTTTTATATCTCAAACACCCCAGCTCTGCTGCAAAAAAAATTAACGTACTTGTACGAGATTATTAAATATTCAATTGCAAAAATTCTTGAATGTAATTGTGGATCTAACAATATCTAAAGTGTTGACAACCACTTACAATGCTTAGTTTTCTGTTTTGTTGGGTTGATTAGCCAATTAGATGCCGCACACATAATGCCACGCATCCTATTGATAGTTGGTTTGTTTTTTCAGTAGATGGGTGGATACAAATTGCTTTTTATCTCTGAAGATAAGTGGTACAGTGAATTGTTTCCTTTTTTAATGGTAATGATAAGCAGTTGGATTAATAATCGTAGGCATAAATTTAAGTACAAGAAAATAAACACGAATGTTTACGTAAATTTCTTTTAATTCAAAATATTTTTTATATGTAAATAATTTCTTAGTGATAATAGCCGAAATACCTGTCGTTTCCCGGGTGTAAGCAGGCGTTGAGAGGAACAAGATCACATTTTAAGGGTTTCAAATGGTAAACCGGAGCACATTTTTATCCACGCGGTATTTGAAGTTAGGTATTGGACGTAATCTCTGCCAAATTTATTCCAGATTTGTTCAATAGTGTAAAATTGATATAAACCACCCCGTTTTTGGGGTTTTAGGGTTTCGGTCCAAATGGGGGGCCAGAGCTCATTTTGGCCTAAGCAGTTAATTTAATTTGGGTAGGCCTACAAATGGGTATCTCTGGCAAATTTGATCCATATCCGTGGAACGATGTAGGATCGTGGAGAGAGAAATCATACATAGATACGTACATACATACTTAGACTTTTATGAAACACTTGTAAATGCCCTCCTCGCAAGGGTTGCGACAAGAGCTAGTATGACCCTCCTCGCCGCCTCGCCAACCCTCCACACTGGTCGGCACGCGCAGTGGTTCGCTGACCAATAGCCGGCCAAGAACGTGGTTGCACGTGCGGCGGTGACCCCAGTCTGAACACGGGGCGGTGTTTGTGTTCGACCTGTGTGCTGCGTGCACGCTTGGTCGTGATTGTGAGGGCCGGGTAGCTAGCTGGAGAGACAGCAAGAGGTCGCTTGCAAACGGACACTGTGTCAGTAGCGGCGAGACCAGTTGTCCTTCCACGCGGCAGGGTCAGTGTGTCCTGGTGTATTGTGTATCGTCAGCGCTAGTGTGATCCCTGTTTAGATCTGCCTTCTCTTTGTTGTTTGCATTTTCATACTCTCACTGCTACGTACACTAATTATAATAATCATAAGCATATCGTGATTATTCCAGTTCTTGTTGTAACGTCTAGGCTAATAACACGCCAGATNCTAATTATAATAATCATAAGCATATCGTGATTATTCCAGTTCTTGTTGTAACGTCTAGGCTAATAACACGCCAGATTAAACAGTCATTGCTATACATTTTACGGTTTTCATAAGCTGTAACGATGGCCGGCCGCCTCTGCATACAGTAAAAAATGTTTCATACTTAAACAAAAAATGTTTGTAAACTGGTTGCTAACATAATTCTTCTAATATTAAAAATGTTTTAGAACAATGTTCACAACAGTTTGTAATGTGAAAGTACACAAGTACCGCTAATTTTAATGTGTAATTACTTCATGTTCAATAAAAGCCTGGAGGTATGTTATTAATATAGTAATTTTCATACATCTCAGTGTCAGAAATATACAACAATTTACTTGTAGCGTTATAAGATATTTTTTGCCACTTTGTAGTTTCCAAGTAACTGCACGCAAAACACTCAAAAATTTGTTTATTTTTAAAGTCCACTGAACCGTGCGCCTTCCGAAAGTGCTTCCAAATATAATTTAGTAGAACGTACTGTTATGTATACACGCTCTACAGTTCCTCCACTTACCACTAGTGCTTTTCTTTCTGTAAAAATTGTAAACTCTGGCGTATTTCGCAATTTTTTGGTATAAACATTCCGGTACTGTTTCTCTATACATATGTGGGGAAGCGCAATAGAAATTCACTTTTTTTATTACATCATAAAAGAACACGATCACCCCTGAAAGTCTTACAGAGGCATGCATGTTGTCAACGGTAAGCACTGGACCTATTTTGGTCGAACAAACTGTATTGACATGTTTGCATTTCATAGAAGTTGTGCGTGATCAAGAATACGCATATCACCAAAAGTACCAAGCAACTTATGAAACAATCATATTTGATCCTCTAACAAGAGTTATTAATTTTTTCTTCAGAAAAACGGGGACCTGAACAATAATGTAATAAAATCAGTTCGATAAAGAACAACTCCGTGCACAGAAAAAGTTTCCACATAAATAATGTCATCATCGTAAATTTGAATAAAATATGCAACAGTTGGGGGGCAGCGAATTATGGGCCGTACGAAATAAAAACCACATTTCCATATGTCTACTACCATAGTAAGCCGTCTACCCTACAAAACAACCTATACATAAAAGTCACTAACATAACTTTCTTGACTATTAGTGAGCACTTTTGAGGCCCTAGTTACTTTTTACTTTCAGCCTTTTTTTATCACTAAAACACCTATTTAAATGAAAATTGACACGTGAACAATTATACGCAGAGTGTATATTCCACCGCGCTCGAAAGTTAATGTCCAAGGGTCAGATATAATATATTTATTGACTATTACTCCAGATGAGGAATTCCAAAAGTGTTCACTTTACCGTGAATAGCCTATAATCATTTAATACTGGATATATAATTTTAAAATAAAATTACATCCATGTATTTTGCAGTTTGTATAATATAAACTAATTTATTTTTAACAATCGTACCTCATAAAAATATATTTTTCGACTAAAACTTTGAGGTGTTGCTACCGTAGTTGAACAAGCGACTGCCGCCTTCAAATTCGCAAATTACTAAATAATGAAATGATCAGGCGCAAGTTTTGTGATGCAGAGCACAGGGCAACGTATTTCATTTTCAGTTTGTTTTTCAAGTTCCCTTTCAAGCATGTCTAATTCGAATGTTTTTATATTTCGTATATTACCTCCGTTTCTTCCATTTTTGAAATACCAAAGCCCAACCGTATTGGAAAAATTCCGCTAATTTTAAATGCAATTAAAATTTTTGTATATGTGTCTATAAGAATTTTTTTTAGCTTAAATGATATTAGTTGGAAGCTGCAAATGAAATTAATCGACTTCGGCTTTCTACTTCGGGGAATTCCATTTTTATAAGGAAACGTTATCGAACGTCTTCGAAAACTTATGAAAATACAAAAACATTCTATCATCTTCGTGTCAGACGTCGCCAGTAAGCATATAGCGACCCTTATTTATGTATGTATTTAATTGTGCAAAAAAATATTGCAATAATATTTTTCAATACAGAAAATTGCTAATTATTCAATGAGTTAATTATAGTTAATCGTTACCACTGTTTAAACAGTAAACTACAAGAGCAACTAAAATGAACGCTGACCTCAGTTTAGTAATTATGTACAAGTGGAACATTGTATAAATAGGCAAATATAGCTATCCAGGAGCCATAAACACACATTGGTGGTTGACGTAGCGATGCTCGGCCAATCACAGCGACCACCCTGAGGAATAGTGACTGGCAAACTGTCGCCGACCAACTAAACATCAATACGTCTGCATAATGTAAAGCTTGCATAGCCAGTCAACTGCAAACACAGCCACTAATTAGAACGAGATCAACACTTCAAAGCGGACGTGAAGTTAATATCGCGGTATCGAGAACGGCGGTGTTATAAATAACTTGTGAAACTGTCACATATAATTTAACAAGGCGAGCTTCCATTGTAGATTGGGTCAGAAACACGTCATGTTAATTTTTTGCCTTCGCTTTTGCTGAGTAAAATACAAAAAAAAAAAACCCCCTTTCTACGCTTTACGGCGCATAGAGTTTTAACGGTTTGTGACTATATTTTGTATGTATACACATAGCATAATTTGTATTTATTCACGATAAACTTATTGAATAACCTTCTCTTCGCCACAAAATGTATCAAACAGGATGTGTGTGTGTATGTGTATATATATATATATATATATATATATATATATATATATATATAAGACAATGACGTCTAACTGAGATTTTCGGTAATATTTGGCAAAACAGGGAATAAGTTTATTTATAGAACACTGTTAAGATATACTAAAACTGTGAGTTTATGGTGTACGTAGTATATGGCAGGTCTGTATTATTTTGATTATTTGTCAACGAATTTTTAAAATTTTTGACATAATTTATTTGTACATCGATTTCTCATGATGATCACTTCAATAATGGTATTGTAGAAGATATGCTATAGGTGGTGAATGTATCACAATTAATTGCATTGCATTCTCACAAAAGTCCTTTGAAATCTTACAATAGCGTGAATCGGGCACATAGTAATAATAACAAACTTTTTTACTGCGACGTAATTCTACATTTCTAAGAAGGAGAAAACTCGTAAAAGTTTGATTACATCAGTCATATTTCTGTGCGGAACGACATTAGTGTGTTCGAGTACTAAATACATTTCAGATGAGCATAACGGGCTGCACTTAGCACTGAACGGTTCAATATGACAATATTCTGGTAATATGTATTTCTATCTACTTCTTTCTAAAAACCAATTGTTTTGTGTGTCATGCGTATTGTCTCCTCTCTATTAATTCGGCTTCCTCTAACTATATTCCGCGATTTTCCATACAATCTCGAGTCCAACATGTCACACGCTTGTCCCCATTGTTAGTACTTCGCGGATAATAATTCCCTACCATAAAACTATTCCATCATTATACTATCAACAGACGACTTGAATAAATTAAACTGTTTTCAATAACTGTCTAACTAATAAGTCGTTTCTTAAAAATCATTAATATTTTTACGTAGTGTATAATTATATGAGTAACTAAACCATTTTATGAAATTTTCCTGACCAGTAAGCTTGATTTTTTAGTCACTAAAGAAATGTATTAAATAAATTCCTAAAAATCAGTTAACATCTGACTATACTGAAACAAATTTTGTAGTAATCCTTTTGTCTTTCAAAGGTATTAATGAAAAAATTATAATACAGGTAAAATCAAGGTATATTAGAAAACTAAATCCCTTACCATNACTTTCAAAGGTATTAATGAAAAAATTATAATACAGGTAAAATCAAGGTATATTAGAAAACTAAATCCCTTACCATTGTAGTATGGTTTAAACCAAATTTAAAATTCGAAACATTTTCTTTCTTAATTTGCAATTTTTTCCTTGTAAAAGAACTAAAATGTGTAGCCCATAGTCTATAAATTATATTCCCATGCGGTCGTCGCTTGCAAGTGTGAGATTTTTCGAAACATTAATATATAAATACCGATCCACAGTTCATTATGATCTACACCAGTCTAACTCACTTGACCCAGTGTATAAGCAACTGTACGCATAGTGCCGAGGAAGATTATTTTTGGTCAGTACTGTACTCTGCTAGTCTCAATGCACAATGTCCTTTCTTGTGTGTAGCTGAATCATAAACTGCATCGAAGATCTATGTTATAAATATTTCACATTACTATAGCCTCACACAATGCCTGCAACTCATTGGATGATATAACGAAACAAGTGCCGTGTCGTTTCAAGTACAATACGTGTAGGATATATATATGGCGAAAATGATTGCAATTTATTTTAGATAGGAGTAGAAGGGCTGTGTGGCTGAGGGTCTTCGGCTCATCTCGGAATTGCTCGGCATCCCTCGGTGTANAATCGTACCTCATAAAAATATATTTTTCGACTAAAACTTTGAGGTGTTGCTACCGTAGTTGAACAAGCGACTGCCGCCTTCAAATTCGCAAATTACTAAATAATGAAATGATCAGGCGCAAGTTTTGTGATGCAGAGCACAGGGCAACGTATTTCATTTTCAGTTTGTTTTTCAAGTTCCCTTTCAAGCATGTCTAATTCGAATGTTTTTATATTTCGTATATTACCTCCGTTTCTTCCATTTTTGAAATACCAAAGCCCAACCGTATTGGAAAAATTCCGCTAATTTTAAATGCAATTAAAATTTTTGTATATGTGTCTATAAGAATTGTTTTTACCTTAAATGATATTAGTTGGAAGCTGCAAATGAAATTAATCGACTTCGGCTTTCTACTTCGGGGAATTCCATTTTTATAAGGAAACGTTATCGAACGTCTTCGAAAACTTATGAAAATACAAAAACATTCTATCATCTTCGTGTCAGACGTCGCCAGTAAGCATATAGCGACCCTTATTTATGTATGTATTTAATTGTGCGAAAAAATATTGCAATAATATTTTTCAATACAGAAAATTGCTAATTATTCAATGAGTTAATTATAGTTAATCGTTCCCACTGTTTAAACAGTAAACTACAAGAGCAACTAAAATGAACGCTGACCTCAGTTTAGTAATTATGTACAAGTGGNCCCACTGTTTAAACAGTAAACTACAAGAGCAACTAAAATGAACGCTGACCTCAGTTTAGTAATTATGTACAAGTGGAACATTGTATAAATAGGCAAATATAGCTATCCAGGAGCCATAAACACACATTGGTGGTTGACGTAGCGATGCTCGGCCAATCACAGCGACCACCCTGAGGAATAGTGACTGGCAAACTGTCGCCGACCAACTAAACATCAATACGTCTGCATAATGTAAAGCTTGCATAGCCAGTCAACTGCAAACACAGCCACTAATTAGAACGAGATCAACACTTCAAAGCGGACGTGAAGTTAATATCGCGGTATCGAGAACGGCGGTGTTATAAATAACTTGTGAAACTGTCACATATAATTTAACAAGGCGAGCTTCCATTGTAGATTGGGTCAGAAACACGTCATGTTAATTTTTTGCCTTCGCTTTTGCTGAGTAAAATACAAAAAAAAAACCCCCCTTTCTACGCTTTACGGCGCATAGAGTTTTAACGGTTTGTGACTATATTTTGTATGTATACACATAGCATAATTTGTATTTATTCACGATAAACTTATTGAATAACCTTCTCTTCGCCACAAAATGTATCAAACAGGATGTGTGTGTGTATGTGTATATATATATATATATATATATATATATATATATATATATATAAGACAATGACGTCTAACTGAGATTTTCGGTAATATTTGGCAAAACATGGAATAAGTTTATTTATAGAACACTGTTAAGATATACTAAAACTGTGAGTTTATGGTGTACGTAGTATATGGCAGGTCTGTATTATTTTGATTATTTGTCAACGAATTTTTAAAATTTTTGACATAATTTATTTGTACATCGATTTCTCATGATGATCACTTCAATAATGGTATTGTAGAAGATATGCTATAGGTGGCGAATGTATCACAATTAATTGCATTGCATTCTCACAAAAGTCCTTTGAAATCTTACAATAGCGTGAATCGGGCACATAGTAATAATAACAAACTTTTTTACTGCGACGTAATTCTACATTTCTAAGAAGGAGAAAACTCGTAAAAGTTTGATTACATCAGTCATATTTCTGTGCGGAACGACATTAGTGTGTTCGAGTACTAAATACATTTCAGATGAGCATAACGGGCTGCACTTAGCACTGAACGGTTCAATATGACAATATTCTGGTAATATGTATTTCTATCTACTTCTTTCTAAAAACCAATTGTTTTGTGTGTCATGCGTGTTGTCTCCTCTCTATTAATTCGGCTTCCTCTAACTATATTCCGCGATTTTCCATACAATCTCGAGTCCAACATGTCACACGCTTGTCCCCATTGTTAGTACTTCGCGGATAATAATTCCCTACCATAAAACTATTCCATCATTATACTATCAACAGACGACTTGAATAAATTAAACTGTTTTCAATAACTGTCTAACTAATAAGTCGTTTCTTAAAAATCATTAATATTTTTACGTATTGTATAATTATATGAGTAACTAAACCATTTTATGAAATTTTCCTGACCAGTAAGCTTGATTTTTTAGTCACTAAAGAAATGTATTAAATAAATTCCTAAAAATCAGTTAACATCTGACTATACTGAAACAAATTTTGTAGTAATCCTTTTGTCTTTCAAAGGTATTAATGAAAAAATTATAATACAGGTAAAATCAAGGTATATTAGAAAACTAAATCCCTTACCATTGTAGTATGGTTTAAACCAAATTTAAAATTCGAAACATTTTCTTTCTTAATTTGCAATTTTTTCCTTGTAAAAGAACTAAAATGTGTAGCCCATAGTCTATAAATTATATTCCCATGCGGTCGTCGCTTGCAAGTGTGAGATTTTTCGAAACATTAATATATAAATACCGATCCACAGTTCATTATGATCTACACCAGTCTAACTCACTTGACCCAGTGTATAAGCAACTGTACGCATAGTGCCGAGGAAGATTATTTTTGGTCAGTACTGTACTCTGCTAGTCTCAATGCACAATGTCCTTTCTTGTGTGTAGCTGAATCATAAACTGCATCGAAGATCTATGTTATAAATATTTCACATTACTATAGCCTCACACAATGCCTGCAACTCATTGGATGATATAACGAAACAAGTGCCGTGTCGTTTCAAGTACAATACGTGTAGGATATATATATGGCGAAAATGATTGCAATTTATTTTAGATAGGAGTAGAAGGGCTGTGTGGCTGAGGGTCTTCGGCTCATCTCGGAATTGCTCGGCATCCCTCGGTGTACCTCAGGTGCCACTTACTTCGGCTCATATCGGAATTGCTCGGCAGCCCTCGGTGTATCTGAGGTGCCACTTACTTCGGCTCATCTCGGAATTGCTCGGCAGCCCTCGGTGTATCTGAGGTGTCACTTACTTCGGCTCATCTCGGAATTGCACGGCAGCCCTCGGTGTATCTGAGGTGCCACTTACTTCGGCTGATCTCGGAAATGCTCGGTAGCCCTCGGTGTATCTGAGGTACCACTTACTTCGGCGCATCTCAGAATTGCTCGGCAGCCCTCGGTGTATCTGAGGTGCCACTTACTTCGGCTCATCTCGGAATTGCTCGGCAGCCCTCGGTGTATCTGAGGTGCCACTTACTTCGGCTGATCTCGGAAATGCTCGGTAGCCCTCGGTGTATCTGAGGTACCACTTACTTCGGCGCATCTCAGAATTGCTCGGCAGCCCTCGGTGTATCTGAGGTGCCACTAACTTCGGCTTATCTCAGAATTTCTCGGCAGCCCTCAGTGTACCCCGCCTAACCCGATGTGCCTACAACTGGCTGCTACGTACTCAACATAGCTACAAGNCTCGGCAGCCCTCAGTGTACCCCGCCTAACCCGATGTGCCTACAACTGGCTGCTACGTACTCAACATAGCTACAAGCAACTGACAACATAATGCAGAAATCTGAGAAACATTAATTGTCATCTTTTGAGTCTCTTACAGACTGCATGTATATTTCAAAAAAATTTATGATGAAACAAATTACATTATCTCTTAATTATACTCTTAATTGCAAAAACAATTCAGCTGTGGTATACATATTTAGTGTTTAGTTGGTTTTGGTATGCGTTATTCAAGTTAGTAAAATAAAATCTTCTAATATCAATTATAGTCACTGAAGTATAAATAGCTGCTAGATCGCTTGACTTCCACCTGGGCGAACCGGGTTCAATTCCGAGTCACTCCCGGATTTTCACACATGGGAATCGTGCTGGACAATGCCGCTGGTCGGGTTTTCTCAGGGAGCTCCCGTTTCCCCACCCTTGCATGTCGGTGCTGCTCCATACTCACCTCGCATCCCTCACGTAGCCTCTCCAGTCCTCGTTATGGAGAGCCTCTGCTTCTGTGTTCGAGCCAGCCAGACACTAACGGACGGTTACACCATTCAGGTTCATCTCTTGATCCGAGATCATGTCCGAACTTTATCTGAGATCAACACAGAAAATTGTTGCACCATTCAAGTTCAGAGCATGACTGGATACCGAGATGAACTTCATTTTGAACCGCCGAACATGGTGTTTTGAAGTCTCAATCCGAGATCAGAGAAGTGTTTAAAATCACTTTTATAGTGTGTTCACGGTAAAGTGAGCACTTTTGAAGCCATAGTTACTTTTTCTTCTTGGCCATTTTTTATCCTTTAACCAAATTTTTAAATAAATGCTGCCATTTAAGTAATAAACACATTGTGTTTATTCCACATCACTCAGAATTTCATGCCTGAAGCTAAAATAAACTATATTTATGGCCTGTTATTCTAAATGAGAGGGCTTTAAAAAGTGCTCACTTTTCCTTGAAGAGGCTTATAAATATATATTTACTATAAATAAATTTAATTATGTTTAAATCTAAAAAAAAATGGATTTGGTTGTTTTATACTGTTGTAAAATGTAAATTGAGACATTTTACAAAGGCGTAAAATACAACATTAGACACACTTGAATATTATTCAGAAAAATGCGTACAACAATTATTTTACTTAAAACAGATAAAACATCGCACCATCTAGTTCTATATACACTACTTTTTTTTTAATAATATTGATATTAAAAATAACGAAAAATGTGCATGCAAAGTATTTCCAATCAAACAAAACAACTGGAACTAAAGTTTTGCAGTGCATTAAACTAAATTTAAAGAGACAAAATGTAAACTTGATCGTCTTATTATTTTATGTCAGGTACACGCAATATGTCTTTGGACATAAAGATGCCCCAACGGCTTTGAAAATAACCCTAAGAATCTTCAGAATGTTCAAACATCTTCAACATTAAAGTGAAGCTTGAGTACCGCCCAGATTTGTTTGGTCGACTCGCCATCTCTTTCTAAACGTTGCCATATTGCACACATGAAAACAATCTTCCGCCGTCTGTAGTTTGTCTGCACGTGGAGTATGTTCGCTGGGATAGCAGGCGTATTACAGACAAGGGCGTGACAGGTGTAGTATTGCGTACAGGCAGTGTGCACTTTCATCGCATACTTTCTCTTGGGTCGTGAGCAACATTGCAACTCACTAACCCCGGTGCTGTTAGCGTTGTCTGAGCGGTTAGACTGCTCGCCTCCTGAACAAGGCGAACCTGGTTCAACCCACGGCCGCGTCACCCCGGATTTTCGCAAGTGGGAATCGTGCCGGTCGATGCCGCTGGTCAGCGGATTTTCTCGGGGATATTTCGTTCCCCCCGCACCCTTGTATTCCGGTACTGGTCCATTCTCACCGCATTTCGCCCTCGTCGGATATCAAGACCTCGTTGTTAAGAGCCGACCAAATCTCTCAACTCAGGCTCAACTTGAAGCATGTAAAATGCAACTTTCTATGAGATTAAATTTAAAATTGCTCGTTTGGAACTAGCCGAAAACGCACAAGGCAAAATCTTGAAATACAATTTTCCAAATGTGTGAGAAGAGCCCCCNTCAAGACACCGGACTTTACAGGAACCACGTTATCAAATCCCCACAATTGCAGGCATATGCCAGTGACGTTGCATATATCGATACCTCGGTACAACAATGTTACAACCAAAACATTTGATTAAATAATTACTTTAACATTCAATTTATATTTTCAAATTTGGAATTACCTTGTACACATTGTTTTATACTTTCTACATTTTGTAGAATGAAAAGGTGAAATCATTATTCACGTCGTCATACATTACACCCGCGGTCCACAAAAACTTAACAAGAAGTTACAAATATAACTAATGAGCTTATGTTTCGCAACGTGGGTGCAAATAATTTTTCAATAATTTCTTAAAAGCTGAGTGGGTAGGAAGAACTTTACTTCTCATTGAAAGTAATAACTTTAGAAATGATACCAGAAACTTATGCAACAGCAGTGAGACAATTACAAATTCACGCATGCCTTACCCGGGACTTGAACCTATAAAACCTCGTACTATAAGCTGGCGTGCAATCCACTGCATTACGGAGGTCGTATTCGGAGCATCAACTTCGGATTTTATCAGTCTAATGTTTCGACTGATAAGATTTATTAACCTAAAACATTTGCAGGGCCTTTATTGTGAAAATAAGTGACTAAGCAACATAAAAATGTAAGTTTACATCGCCTACCGTAGCGCTACTTTGTGTTAAGAATTTTATGTAAATTCGTTGTTTGGTCCCTGAGATATGACATAAAAAACTTTATTTTCTTATTTAATGCTATCATACAAAATTGCCACAAAAATAGTATTTATATACGTGACTTCTAATGTATACTGTCTACATACAAATTTTTTTGGCGTTTGGTCAAATTGTGTAATATATGTGGAAAATTTACCTAAATTATTTATGAGGCTGCCACTTTGAACATCGTTGACTGACCCATTTAAATCAAGAAAGTTTACATGGTCTTCTGCAGCTTGTATGGTTTGCACATTTTGGTACAAATTTATTTGAAATATTACAGTGTAAAATTTGGTGGGAATCGGCATAAAGCCTTCATTAATTTCATATGGCGAACTTCATAAATGGAGGTTAAAAAAGTAGTGTAGTAGCAATTTCGATAATTGAATAGTACCAATATACACGGTTAAGTTAAAATACATTGCATTGTTTCGTAGATATTTCCCACTCAACTAAAATTATTTTATAACAATCATTCTGAATATGATTGAGTCCTACTTAAAAAATAAATGTATTGTTATGGCCTACCAGAGAACAACATCTTCGCTAATTTTTGTAAGAATGGGTTGATGTTTCCTGAGATATGAGAAAAAAATCATTTTTTATTGGTAGAGAAATTTTACAAAATGGCAGCGAAATGACGGCCTGCATATATGTATTTTATGGTTGTAATAGGTTCTGCCAGCATACGAAATTAAGTTGGGATTTGTTTCGTCAGTAAAATATACTGAATTAAAATATTAATATAGCTACTATTTTGAAAATAAGTGCCTGACCTACATAAAACATACGATCTTACACCATCTGCTGCATTGCTATTTTCTTGCCAAATTTGGACAGTATCTGTCAATTTTTTTTCTCGAGATATGATAAATGGCGGATAAAATGTGCTTTATGTACATACAGTTGATCGTTGTAATATTTACTACTAGCATACAAATTTAGTTAAAATTGATTACACGGTTTTGACGATATAGCATTCTAAGCTAAAAGGGCTATATGTCAGCCATTTTGAAAATAAATGTCTGACATGTCTGCTTAAAACACGCCACTTGACATTATCTGCCTCAGTACTACTTGTTTGCGAAATTTTATAGGAATCGGCATATTCTTTCCCTAGATAGGACATAAAAATTTAATTTTATTCGCATTGTGCTATCTTACTAAAAGGCAAAGAAAATATGCTCCATGTAGAAACAGTATATAGTTGTAATGTCTACGGCCAGAATACAAAGTTATGTTGGAATTGATTACATAGTTTTGACGATATAGCATTCTAAGCTAAAATAGCTATATGGTCGCTATTTAGTAAATAAGTGGCTAACATACTTAAAGCATACCAATTAACGTCATNATTTAGTAAATAAGTGGCTAACATACTTAAAGCATACCAATTAACGTCATCTGCATCAGTACTACTGCTTTGCCAAATTTGGTAGGAATCGGTTAATTATTTACAAGGTTGTCATAATAACTTTATTTATTTATATGGCGCTATCTTCCAAAATGGCCAACAAAAAGGGCAATCTGCTGCTATTAATGATGCCTGATACAGACACTTTCATTATACACAATTTGGTATAAATTGGTTAAATGGCATGGCCGATATACCAAATAAACATAATATATTTGTATGATTGCCATTTTGAAAAAAGTAACTAATAAAGTTTAGTAACTTAAGTTTACATGTCCTACTATAGTATTACAAACGAATTTGTAAAACAATTACTGTAATAGTATTTTCAGTTTCGCTTGTCCGATGTATGAATAAAGTGACGAAGCCCATGAAGATGTCAATTTTTATGTATGGCGAAGAATAACAATTGTTCATAAAAGTATATGCAAAGGGAAATCAGTCCCCGCCATCTTGGATTTACGGAATTTCCGCAGTAACTTGGATCACAGATTTTGTATTTTATTTTGGGCAACGACATGGCATAGAGCATTGCTCTGCACATGTTCTAAAACATGTATTGCTTGACTACTGTGGCCAGGATCATTTGTGTAACCGCCAGCAAGAAAAAAAAACATTACTTATTTCTTGCTGGCAGTCACTGGTCAAAAATTAATAACGGCAGTAGAAATATAACAGTTCGGTAGAGCTTCAGATGCTGTTATTTATGCCATGTCGTGCGAAACATCTCGTTAAACATTCTTAAACGGAACTCGTGGCAGAAATATTGGAAATCCAAGATGGCGGGGACTCAAGCAGGGCTTTCAAAAGTGCTCAGTTTACCGTGGACAGTCTATAACACAATTGTTCTGAGGTATCGTGAGTGTAGTTGACAGACGGCGACAGCGCGTGGCACGGGTGACCTTGAGATAGGACGTAGCGTCGTCTCACGAGCAGATGATCCCTAGATTCCCCGATGTTGATAAGGCGAGCTCTCTCTGCAGGCCGCCTGCTCCCGCCTGCTAATTAAACAATTTGTTTTAATTGCCACGGCTGGGTAAGAAGGAGGGGGGGGGGCCGTCACTAAACGCCGTGTAATACGGGCCCGCACCACAAACAAGCGACGTCTGCTGCGTTTGCACAGCGGCTCAGGCGGAGCAGCGTCCACTTCAGCTGCGACGGACGGCCGCGCGTCCTTCCGACTGTTAAGACACTTCGAGATACAGCATTTTCTTCTATCTTCCAAGGACATGGTTCCGTGGCATGCTATCAATAAATACTCCATATAAAATGGAAAATAACTTCTATCCTGTTTTCTACCGCAAATATGAGAATTTTAAATTTAAAACTTTGATTCTTATACATTCCGAAGAAGTAATTTGAAACTAATTTGGTTTCAGCTAAAGCGTTAACCCCTCCAGACCCGCTTTGATTTACGGTTTCAGGCGTTGCAAACAAAAAATTGGATAATTGATTGATTGATTTCATATTTTTTTATTTAACAATGACAAAATATATAAATGTGCAAATGCAAAATATGAACAAAAGTGTTACAGCTTCACGTGTACCAACGAAAAATTTCGTCCTCTCACGGAACAGGATAGATAAACGAGCCAGTGAACTGTAAAAAGAAAAAAAACCGGCAAGTACATGGAATTAGGGGAAATTAACCAAAACCCCAACATTGTGAGATATAAAAATAAAACTACAAAAATGTTTGACAGAGGGAAAAAAAACCTGAGATTAACAAAAATAACAATGGACAGAAACGTAATTAAACAAATGAATATCATAAAAACTAGGAGTGTATTAGAAACGATGAAACTTATAAATAATGGTCATAAAGCCCTGTTGGATGATGGTTCCTGTACTTAAGTCGACATAACACTATTGTTTCGTTATCACAGAGCTGTAGGTTATATGTTCGGCTACAGTATGAACCAGTTACGACCTAGAAGATTGCTTGCGAATCACTCACCCACAGGTAAGATCATTGGTCACTCAGCTCCGTAGTGTGCAGTACTGGCCAAACGATACGTCCACGTGCGTAAAGTACACACTTGTAAACACTGCGTCTGAACGGGTTAATTTAGGTTACAGAAGTTACATGTAAATTATTTGACATACGGCACATTGTTCACGTGCTGTAAAGGTATAACTTTAAGCATTTTAACTTTTACACGAAATATTTACTACAATGATATTTTAATAACGTTTTTAAGCTGTAATCTACTGCATTACTTCTGTGCCCTTTTTGAAATTTATATGAAAAATGGTGTACATTTAAAATTTCTACTAGATTCATTTTTTTAAAAGTCATTTTCTTCCATTGTACTGCTTTTCCAGACTGTTATCGTGTCACAACTGAAAAAGATGTCATGTGCTGAAAACGTTGAAAAGAATGTTATTGTCTTAAACGTGCTTAACGCCTCATATGCAGAAAATCATTTTATTCGTGTCAAATATTCCGTTACAGAGTAATTGTTGAGAATTTGTAATTATAGAAAATATACTTGTTACTATATTTGTTCAATGTTTTCGTACGTAATTAAACTACGATTTATTTCGTAGTCGTAAAAAGGCAGGAGCACATCGATACTTAAATCTTTATAGTATGCATTTTTAGACAAAATTTCACGTTTATAGCTCTGATTAATGTCTAGGCAAACAGCGTAACGTATATAGTGGTACTGTTTTAAATTTCGCATCACAAAATCTTAAAACAGCAGGAAATAAAGAATCCGATAGACTGGGTGACATCGAGTCATGTTGGACACGAAAAGATTAATTATTTTATAATTGTACCAAACATTGCTCAACATATATGCATTGTGTGTGATGCCATTTTCATTGAATATCAATAAATTACACCTCATATTTTTTTTATTAATGTGATGTGAAATCCAAAACTGTTATGTTTTTCTGCAGCCATAATAACTAATTCTAACCAAGATGTACAAATAAAAAGGATTTTCAGCGTAAACTAAGGCTGTAGGCTTCCGCGTGACACATATGTAATCGCCAAGTAACAGGCCATACATACACAAAATGTTAAATATAAAAATATTTACGCTTATTTTTAACATTTTTAAAAATGCATGAACTGGTGGGCATGGGTTGATTAAACCTCGATATGTGGTATAAAGTACTTCTTTTTCATTTGACCTCTTCATAAATGGAGGACAGAAAGGTTGTTTATGAACATATTTTATGATTGTCGTAAATACTGCCAGTATACAAAGTTAAGTTAAAAAAGGTTCTATAGTTTCGTAAATATAGCTTTCTAAGCTAAAATGTTGATATATATTTGTCGTTCTGAAAATAAGGTTCTAATACACTTAAAGTATAAAAATTAATATGTCGCGCAACAGTACAACTTCTTCGCCAAATTTGGAGGAAATCGGTTTATTGTTTCCCCTGGATATGACGAAAAAACTTAATTTTTTTAAGGGAGGAGGGGGGGGGTTTCTCTTACAAAATAGCTTACAAAAGAGGCTTAGTGTTGATACATTTGATGGGTTGTACTTTTTTCACCCACCATACAAAGTTAACATGGAATTTATGACATGTTTTCGACGATATATCATACTATTCTAAAATAACTATATAGCCATTATTTTGAAAATAAGTGCCTGACACCTGTAAAACATACATGTTTACATTGCTTGATGCAGTACTTCATGTTTGCCAAATTTGGCAGGAATCAGTCAACTGTTTCCCAAGACATGACATTAAAACTTTATAAATACATATAGCGCTATCTTAAAAAATCATTCACAATAGTGGTTTTTTTTGGCATATACAATGCTTGTAATACGTAACGTCAACACACAAAATTTGGTTGAAATTTGTGGAACGGCATGTTATTTATACAAAATAAACATACATGAATGAATTGCCAAATTTTGTGAGAAATAGTTGCGTAGTTTTCTAGGCATAATGCAAATCCTCATTTTTTTCGTGTGGTGCTATCTTCCGAAATCGCTTACCGACATAAACATACGTATCTAATTTCAATGCTTACGTGATGCGCTGTCAACATACAAAATGTTGTTGAAATCGATTGAATAGTTCCCCAGATATGACATATCACCCCAAAAAATTTAAATTTCCGCCATTTTGAAAGTATGTGCCCGGCGTGGTCGAACACTTTAAAGACGAGGTGTCCTTATTAAGTACCATACGTGTACTGAGTATGGTGATATTCGGTTTACGCGTTATAAAATTGAAAAAAAAAAGGGGTAGGGGGGCAACACACATAATCACAGACACACTCACAGAGACATACACACACGAGAGCAGGCTGTGGAGAGGTTTGTAGATTGACGTTAAGCGACCTTCTCATTGTCTCGTGTTTGGCTGGCACGACTTCATGCATGGCGTCACAGTTGCGGTGTCTGTCGAACAGCGAGCTGTGGAAAAACACTCGCTTGCTCTGCGTCATGCATGTCCAGGGCGATCCTCCTCGCCTGTTTGGGTGGGTATCAAAGAGGCCGGCCCATCAAGCGACGCCCGGTCTGGGAAGGGGAGGGGGGCAGCGGTACCCGTCACGGCGTTGAGCAGTCTTTCTCAAGCAAATAATAATAATGTCGTGTGGGGAGTGCACCCAGGACAAGGCAACACCCTCCGTGTGACGGTCTTTCCAGCTGGGACCCGTAGGTGGCCGTCATCCCTGAGCATGACAGAAATGAAACTCTAGAATGGAGCGGCGCTGGAATGTAAGGGCGGGGGAATAGGGAGTACCCTGAGAAAATCCACCGGCAAGCGGCATCGTCCAGCACGATTCCCACATGCGAAAATCCGGGAGTGAACCCGCCGAGGATCGAGCCCGGATCGCCGTGGTAGGAGCGAGCGCCCTGGACACTACGCCACCGCTGCCCCATTCTCAGGCAAGCGGGTCGAGCGTATATTGACATGTAGTGGGCAGTGCCAGACAGTGAGAAGATGGACTTTCTTGGAGTACACACAAGCATGTGAGGTCAACACGCATGCCCGGACTCGCACCAGTGGGAAATACACTTTACATCCGCTGCAAGTCGTATTTCCGTTTGCTATTTCCGTTTTAATTTTGCATTACAGCAAACCCGGAAAATGCGAGCTTTATTGAGATTAGAAGTCAGGATTATGGCGAAGAATGAACGTTTGAAAGAGACGTCCGAAATAGACAATTGATAGGGACACCCGAATTTAGAGAAAACATATCGGCACATGCTTTATTTTAATACCCTACGGACGTTTCAGCAGATTTCCTTCCCTTATTGGCGGAGTGTCTTTGTGAGAGTACACTTTCCTACTTGACTGGCCAATCAGAGTTAGGTAACTCCAATACTGCACGTCTGTGATTCGCTCGCAGACACCTAAGACGCGTAACATGGAAACCATCCAATCACGAAGGTGGATCTGAGTTAAAGTATTTTGAAATACAGCTCGTCATGAAATATTTTCACAAAAATCTGGTGTCCTTATTAATTAATATGACAGNCTAAAGTATTTTGAAATACAGCTCGTCATGAAATATTTTCACAAAAATCTGGTGTCCTTATTAATTAATATGACAGCTCAAGCAATCGTCTGGAGAGTAGATGGCGAAAATGAATTCAATTTAGAATCAACTTAGAAATACAGTAATTGCCGAGTCTATAAAGAAATGAGAGTTTTAGGTTTTCAGTTTTATCAGCAATTTTTTTTTTATTGTTTCTCTTTGACTCTCCCTGATATTAAAACAGTTGAAATTCGCGTTTATCGTCAAACGGTGATGCGCAGAAGGTGAAGACGGCGACAAGCAGCTGTTGAATGAAGTAGGCTCCGAACGGCGTCAACTCGGCTCAGTGGTCGTCACATGTGTGTCATGCCGGGCTTGAGCCCANTGAATGAAGTAGGCTCCGAACGGCGTCAACTCGGCTCAGTGGTCGTCACATGTGTGTCATGCCGGGCTTGAGCCCAAACAAGTGACTTACGATTTCATCAATGTGATCTAACTTAACGTGGAGCGTAGTTGAACTTGTTTCACTTTTAATGCCAGAAAAAAATCACATCTAAAATTTATATGATTTCAAANGACGTGGAGCGTAGTTGAACTTGTTTCACTTTTAATGCCAGAAAAAAATCACATCTAAAATTTATATGATTTCAAACTTCCATCTGCCAATAATCATTCAGCTAATCGCTGGTCGATCTAAACTGCTGTAACTATTTTACGTTAAAAAACATTAATGCAATAAAATACACACACAAACTAATTATATGATGGTTTATAATAACATAGTAAAACTAATTATATGTTACTCGTCGCCCTGTTAGCGTTATTTAAATAAGTCTAATAACGATTTTAACATATTTTCAAAATTTTAATGATGTTTTTAAAGTCAAGTTTCAGAATATCAAATTTTAAAATGTAAATAATTAAAGAGTTTTAAATATTATATTTGACAAATTAAGTTTAAAACAAAATGAAGTTGTGTTGTTCACAAGCATTATTAGTATTGCGAATTGTGTTTCATCTCTGGTTATTGTAACTGTACACGACTTGTAAACTGGCCACGGATCAAGCACTTTGTTCCACGTGAGAGATGTGACGCCTCAGTCACATACAGAGTACACACAAGTGGAGAGACTTTGAGAGATTGATAACCGATAAGGGTGCACAGAGGTTCCGACCAGCGGCATCGTCCGCCTCGTTTCCCATATACAATAACCCGAGGGTGACCCCACCAGGAATCGAACGCGTTTCGCCTAGGTGGGAGGCGAGTAGTCTGACCACCACACCACCGCGGCCCCTTATAGAGTACTTAAGGATACAGAGGTGAAGATGCCGGTTATACAAAGAACTCCAGTCGTACACTGGATGGTGTCACTTGACAATGACATGTCAGAACTTCGTACGCCAATGAGCGCCTGGCAGTCCAGGCGATAGGCAACCTTTCGCGGCACTGAGAAGCCAATCAGCCACAAATCACCCGTTCACAGAGCCTCGCGGAGCCGATCAGAGAACGGGCGCACCCAGTTTTCGCTTCTGCGCACTTCATCTCTGAGCTGAGTTAAGGACAAAGTAACTTTGAATATGGTGGAATCCTGCGCAGTGTTTCACAGATTCACCCCACGTGTTTATAGATTATTCTTACTTAATTAACAGTTGGTTCAGCTGTTTTAAGTTACGATTGTATTTGTCCTTTAGTAAATCGTGAATTAGAAGATGATAAACAACTTCTTGATCAATGTACTTCATGTTGTTGGTTCAAGGTGCTGATTAAGATATACAGCTGTTTTACCGCAAAGCCCAAATAATTTCCATGTGTGAATGGCAACTGCAGTAGCTCGTCGTCGTTTGACCTACCTCAACATTGGAATAAAACCAACAGAGCTCATAAATAATCGAGATTCTGGTAGGGAATTTGTAAATTTATGACAGCAAAATAATTTTTTTACAATCAAAGAAATTTTTTTGACATAATAAAATGGGCTCGGAGATGCTACAAAATACAAAAACCTCTTTTAGGTACACTGGATGTCGTTTTATGTCGCAAAATATCCCTTTCATCTAATGCGTGTATTCCAAATATAAGAATATTACTTAAAACGAACGATTTTGCTGAATCCATGCTAGAGAAAATTACTGCGTATCGCTGAAACATCCGCCGAGCGAAGGTGAATGGAGAAACTGCAAGCGTGTATTTCTGACGTCCTTTTGTTAGAAAGTAAACAATAGCTGCAGAGTTGCCGCCTCCGTTTATTTACCTGATGTAGCTGCGAGTGTTTATACTCTCCCGGGAGATGAGAGGCGGTGCAACCCGCTGCTATCTCTCCAAACAAACAAGTGTTCGGAAATAAATGCAGAACATGAACACCGAGTTCCAACTCACTTCGTAGAGCAGAGCAGTAGATCTCAGAACTACAGGTAGATCGCTTCTAACATCTACGTCTAGTGCAGGTATTCCTTCTGTGTGANCAGAGCAGTAGATCTCAGAACTACAGGTAGATCGCTTCTAACATCTACGTCTAGTGCAGGTATTCCTTCTGTGTGAGGTTGATTAGGAGTTATCGTGTTCCACATACATGCTGGCTGAACATTTTAACTTCTTTCACATAAAACATCAATACAAATGTTGTAATTTGGCCAGTTTTCATTTCTCTTTAAATATATTCCAGTAATAATAACATAATTATGTCAGCTTGGTAAATTTATTAAAATTTGTAGAACCGCGTATACGAAAATGATGTGAGAAACTTCTTGATAATATATTTATTATGTGTAATAGGGAAATGCAGGTAATAACAGCTTTCATTATGAACAATTTAGTATTATTAATAAGTAAAATAATAAATATAATTCTTTTTTAATTAGTTTATTAGGGATTCCATATTTAATTAAGGGGTTAAAAGTTATTCAAAATTCATTTTGGAACTTGTATCATTATAAACAGATAGAGGAATGAAGAAAACATAAAATAATTTACATACACCAGAAACGCATATTTCAAGGTATTATTGTGGTCAATGCATTAAATAAAGTTAAACATTAAAAAAAAACATCTAATAAATAATATTGGATGAAACATCTAAAGTATACTACATACGGTGGTCATCAAGATTCGCAGTCATTGTATAAAGTTAGTAAAAATTTTCCTACGGAATCTAACATTTATATTAGATAAAAAAANATCAAGATTCGCAGTCATTGTATAAAGTTAGTAAAAATTTTCCTACGGAATCTAACATTTATATTAGATAAAAAAAAGTCAAACTATGAACAATATTGATCCTATTTTGTTGGTTTAACTATAATTTTGTTGGTTTAACTATAATTTTGTTGGTTTAACTATGTTTGCATGAAGAAAATTTATTTTCGGTGTACAGCTGTGTTAATTATTATATTCATGGTAATATGAATATAAAATAACTCAAATATCTTTATGTATGAAAGGAAGTGTTCCTTTTGACAGACTTACTCATCAAAATCTAAGCTGTTGGTTGCAGATACATTAGAGTTTAGAAATAGCTCCCGCTTAGATTGCAGTCAATCACTTAGGACTCATTTTTCGAAATAATGCACCAAAGATAATGGAAAGGGGTAAAATATTTTTTGAGTACTTTTCAATAACTTATCCAGTGAGATAACGCTATGTATTAAGCATCGAAAGGTTGCCTGTGTAAATACCTACAAATATATTTCAGTACATTTTGAAAGCTTTTCCCTAAGAGGGTATAAAGAGCTAAAATGTGTTCTCGAGAACTCGTTAATATCCCGTTAACCTAATAAGATATCGTTTGCTCTTTGTTTCCAAAGGTTGGCTATATTCATACCTGACAATTAATTTCAGAACTTTATGAAATTCAGTCACAAAGAATGTGAAAAGGGGTAAAATGTGATTTCAATGATACTTTACCTACATCAGATCCTTTCCATGTTTATAACTTTCAAACAACCACAGTTTCGTAAAAGCTTAACGATCGAACATAATATGAATACTAAGAAAATTTGTATCTTACTGTTTAAAACAAAAATTTGATTTCCCTTACAGTTCTAGAAAATGTTGTCAATACTAAGCAGGATAAATAATTAAGTATCTCATTTTCCGTACAAATCACATTTTATACTGCGGTGACTTTGTAGGCCATTTGAGATGAAGTGTGGATGGGGATATATTATCCATACCAGTTTCTCACCATGTCTTCAACAATTGCTCGCGTACCACCTGCAGATAAATGTTACCATCACGTGTTATAGCAAATGGCGAGAACGTTCGTATATATTTGGCTTTCCAACAAATCAGAAATCCTATTACCAAAAATTTTATTTAACGTAACTTTAATTTACTCCACTATAGGATTATAGGATTAAAATTATAAATGATCGGGTGACAAAAATTAGTTTAGCCATACTTTAGTCTACACTTTTGAAGTAAAACAACAAAAAGCAAAAAACAGTAGGTTTAGAAGAATATAGAAACTGTCAAGAGGATTGAGTAACGTTAACTATTTAACAGTTTATTACCATATAGATACCAATGAAATACGTCACCCTCTTTTCTAACGAGCTTCTGTGTGCATATTATGTTCACAAATATGAACTACGGCAGTTACAGTTAGAATCTTTTCTAAGTTCCTTAAGTACAGCTACTGACAATGCTAGTGCAACACTCGTTTATCATAGCTTCCGAGGCGCAAGTTAATTTCACAACCACAGAAGCATGTGGTTTCAACGAAATAAATTCGCTGCAGCATCTCAAAGTGTAATTTCACGCGTGACTTGTCAGCGAAAATGAATTCTATATATGCTATATTCTCTCGAGCGGGCAATGTCAACAGTGACAGCTGGTGTTTGCGCATGTTTAGACGGACATTTACCAATCACACAGTACTTGAGAATACGGAGCTGAAACAGACGCTTACACAGGCAACTCGCCAGCAAAACGCCGTCGCCGGCCGGCAACCATGTTGGAACACCGTCCGCCAATCAGTGCCTGGTAACCTACCAGCCAGCTGGCAGCCCAGCCAATAAAGAACGTTTCGCAGCCTGCAGTAGCCAATCACATTGAAGGCCCGTTTACAGAACCTCGCGCGGCCAATCAGAGGATGCGCTGTATTCGCAAACTCACCACTCATTGCATGCGTATAGCGAGAAAGTGCGAGTGGTAAATTGTGTTTCCAAGCATCCATGGCAGCGTTCCTGCATTTTCTCAGGAAAGGGTCAAACGTATAGGGAAGTTCCCAATCTCGTATATCAGCGAAGCTCATTATCCATATATTAGCAGCTAGGTATGTGGCATTGTTTCCAACCAATGTATGGGTTAAGAACTTCCGTTACAGTTTATGAAGTTCACAAGAATTTTTTTTTACCACGTGGGTACGGCTACATCAAAGGGACCATCGTCTGTGTATGTGTCTAGTCCTTGTCGAGACGAGTGCTGCGTCGAAGCGCATTCTCCGAGAGGGGAGATGCGCCTGAGTAGTTGAAGAAGCGAGATACGGGGACGAACACCGCTGGCACGCGGAAGGCGGCACTTGTGGCGTCTCCAGCGACGACGACTGATGTCAGCCCAGAGAGGCGTACCAGCCTCGCCGCCGGCCGGCCGTCTGGAACGATTTGGCCCACTTTCGCCCGCTCAATGGCGGGTATTTACGAGCGTGACGCCGCTACGTACACAAGGACAGTTTTTACGACAGACGACGAGGAAGTGACGGTCTCGCCGCCTGTGTGGCCCACCCCCCGCCCCGTCTGACTGACGCACAACCCACGGAGCGCTTCTACCGACTCAAGACTGAACATACCATGCACCGTCGCAACTAGCTTACGCTGGGTTTACAATAGAACAATTATGCGTTAAATAATTCCGAGGAACTGAATGTTTGTTGCCTTTTGTATTGGTTTCCAATGGAACTTAGCAGGCTCTGTGCGTTGTTGCCCTTTCCTTAAACGTTGAGAGAAATAGTTATAGATCACATCTTAACACTCCTGTCTACGTGGTGCTAGAACTGCGTTGCAGAGAGTTGGAAATACACGTTTCCCCAGGAAGCTATTAAACGTGCGTCCAAAATACTGATCTAGGAAGGAAAAACACAGACTTCAGATGCATATTAGAAACGCCATCTCAGAGCATATTTCTCAACGCTGTACCTCGACATACACGCGTCAGATACATTCAAAACTATTCAAGGGCCTTGCGAAGTGAACCTACCTAGATACTTTCCACCAATAAAATAATAGGGTCACCGCTGAAAGTCCCATAGGTGCACGAAGTGTGGCGAGTACACTGCACGCTAGTTCAGAGCCTTGCTCTTAGCGGCGATGGCGCACTTGATGCGCGTGGCAGTGTCGCCCTTATCGCTCCCGCGCTTCTTGGTCTCAGATGCGGAAAAATGCTCCTGGTGGCGGGACCCTTGAGCGAAACTTGCTAGGTGGCGACCAATCAGAACAGATCAGTAATGGAAGTATAAAAAATATTTAAAATGCGGGTGTGTGCACGTGTTTATAAATATATTTGTTCACGAAAATAAGCTTCTCTGATAGAAAATGTCAGCTTTGAAGTCTGATCTGCTTACATATGATTGTGCTGTACGAGGTTATGAACAGAAGTAAACAAGGCAGACTTGTCGCCTGTTTCAATTAGCTTGAATCAAGAATTAAAACATTAGTTGGAAACTTCAACTACAGCAGGCGTGTTTCCGTATGCTAGATCAGCGCTTACTCCATAATTCTTAACGCAAATTTTTTTTTGTTAACCCAGTTTTACTCTTGCTGGCTCAAGCGTAAAGGAAAAATGGGGTAGAGTGCATGCCCAAGATGGGTAGCCGCCACTTTCCATTTTCAAGCATAACCCTGATAAGTGAAAAAAACAGATACGCGTTAAAACTACATTTATATAACTATGTCCTTTTGATTTAATATCTCGTGCAAAAACAATTTTGGAAAATAAGTACTTTATTGAAATGTTTGGCTCCAGCTCGGAATAGTTATTTAATACATAATATTTCGGAAACTCATTAATTGGTCCAATTAAGTTTCACTTAGAACTTCGCATGGAACTACGAAATGTAAGCGCACAGAAATCAAATCCTGGCTGCAGCGGAGAAGGTTGTGGTTTTAAAAAGAATATTCTTCTTGAAGTCCTGGATAAACACAAAGGAACTTTGGGCGACTGCGGATTGGCAGAGCAATGCCTGACGTCCTGTCACACGTCTGTGTTTCTAGGTGTAGGAGACAATAACTGTAATTATAGTGACATTGCACCACGTATAACAACACAAACATTACAAACAAACCACAATATTCTAGATAATACCACTAAAGCAAGTTGCTCAGAGAAGCAGAAACGGGGAAGGAAGCCGGCCATGACCTGTAGTGAGAGACACCCTCCCCTCCCCCCAACACAGTATTCGCCTGGAGTGATTTCCGTAAACCACGCGGAAAACTGAAATCAGATTGGCCGGACCTGAAATCGAACCCAGATCCTCTCGGATGTCAGTGTAAAGGATTCACCCCTGCGACACTTCACTCGGTAACAACTGTTCTGAAGGCCCCGCTGAAGTTCCACTTCCAGGATATTCCTCCGCCTCGCGCGAACAAATTATTAGAAAATCAGAAGGCCAACTCATCGTATTCGTGTTCAACTAAGTGCAATAATATTTTGCATAAGAACTATTTCTTACTACGCATTATCAGTATACCTATTTTCTCTCTGTCTTCATTCATATTAGTTATAAATTAAATATTGTAATTTATAGATAAAATATAAGAAAAAGTTCAATTCAACCAAAATAAAGTACTTTTATGTTAACAAGTGAATAATTCGCTTGTGATATGACATATTAAGTAAGCAACCAAACACGACATAGGTTACGGTGTTTTATTTAAATATTCCACTCAAAAAGTTTGAAGAAACCGTGAATAGACTATATTAAATTCTCCCAGTCTTTTTTCCAAGCTCGGTAAGATCATTAAGGATGGTCTCCCCTTCACCAACATAGCCATTTATTTTGAGAGTGGAGACGTTCAGACACTGACATGGCGGCATTGCCGTGAAGTCCATTTCATACATCATCCAGAGGAGGAAGATGACGCTAACTACCGTCTGCTGCCTTCAACGTCAACACTCCGAACAGGAAAGGCAGTCGTGCTTGCATCTCGCATCGGCACAACTGTCGATATTGACTGGACTGAACTCGCTCTGAAACATTACTCAGCTCCCGCTCGTCACGCACAACATTCGCCTGCGGTGAAGTGAGAAGTGCAACAAGCTGTTCCTAACGACTTTCTGCGTGGCAGAGACGCAGACTATCCCACAATACAGAGGTACAACAGTCACATACTCCGTGAACTACAAGCGCACGCGTCTGCTAACTGGCGTCACTGGCCAGTGTCGGAACGCCTTTCGCCAATCAGCGCCTGCCCAATAGCATAATCAGCTTGATTCAAGATTGACATGGGGCAGCGGTGGTGTAGTGGTCAGACTACTCGCCTCCCACCAAGGCGAACCGAGTTCCATTCCCGGCGGAGTCGCCCCCGGATTTTCGCATGTAGGTATCGTACCGGACAATACCGCTGGTTGGGGATCTCTCGTCACTGTCGCCCTTGCATTCCGGCGCTGCTCCATACCCACCTCACTTCGCCCTCATCGGCTCTCAAGACCTCGCTGTTTAGAGCAGCCCAAATCTCTCCACTCACTCACTTACTCCAATCTTGTCATTGCAAGCTGTAATCATGCAGCAAGCTTATTTTACAAACCAGAAAGCTTGTATCAAGCTAACTAGTCTCCACGTGTCAAGCTTGTAGCAAGATTGATTAGTTAAACTTGCAGCAAACTTGCCTTAGCAAGCTTCAAGTGTATTTCAAGCAACCCGCAAGCTTGCAATTAGCAAGTTTGTGCCAGTTGCAATAAATTAGGCTTGAATAAAGCTTGACTCACGCACTAAATGACAAACTTGCTCAGTAAGGCGAGTTAAAGTCAAATGGCAAGCTTACGTGCTATCTGGATAGACCTACTTGCCAGCCGGCAGTCCAACCAATAACCAGAGCCACTTATTTTTCGCGAAAAGATTTCAGGACAAATTGTTTTCCAACGCACTTTAATTCAAAACCACTTTCGTAACTGGATTATTTGAGTTGCTAAGCGTATTATAGGTCTGCTCGCTAATCACGGATGGTCAGTACCGGAGAAACTTAATTCTGATTGGATCACTCATGTGACAGACTGTCTTCAACGAAGACAAGTGGGCAATAGTCAAATGGAGGCTGCAAGTATGCACAAAGGATATATAAGTCTAGTCTCCGCTTGAATGTTTTCGCGAAGATCAGGTGGCTCTAACAATAGGGAACNCTTAATTCTGATTGGATCACTCATGTGACAGACTGTCTTCAACGAAGACAAGTGGGCAATAGTCAAATGGAGGCTGCAAGCATGCACAAAGGATATATAAGTCTAGTCTCCGCTTGAATGTTTTCGCGAAGATCAGGTGGCTCTAACAATAGGGAACATTTGACAACACACAGCAGTCAGTCAGACACAAGGACNACATTTGACAACACACAGCAGTCAGTCAGACACAAGGACCGTGTCGAGAACCCGCGCAGCCAATCAGAGAATGGGTACGCCCACATCAAAGGAACCGCCACGCTATTTCGCCTCTGTGTACTTGTCTGCTCTGTATCCGAGCATAGTGGGATACGTGTCTGAGGACGCCGATGGATGAAGAACGTTCTCAGTTGACCCCGAGTTCCGCAGCTTTGCGTATTCTTTTGTCAATCCTGGAGTCGCATTTTCTGTCACAGTCGCCTGCCTTTACACGTTGTTCTAGCATAGAGGTAATAAGATGTTCACGGTAAAGTTAGCACTTTTAAAATCTCTGGTTAACATCTACTTGAATGCACAGTATGTATTATTTCTCTGTGTGTAAAATTTACATTTCTGCGGGCTTGATCACTTCATTCACGCGTTGGTCAAGTCAAACAGCGAAATTATTAGAAAAGTAAGTAGTTTACAAATTCGCTAATTATTACACTTATATGAATTTAGAAACTAAAAGAAAAATTCAGTATTCATGGATGTTTGCCAAACACTTAAAGTATATTATTTAGACATGGAACTGCCTATCCTAAGTCGTTGCCAACTTTACTGGGTGCATGCCAGTCAGAGTACATGTTAAAGTGCATGCAGTTAGGGGCAGTGAAACGTTTCCAAGGTTGATGTGAAGAGTGCTAAAGTAATCTCGAACAGCCTATACTTTAACACGCACGTCACAACAAATTTGCTGGGCATCTTCTCTAACTATATGAGTATAGGCATTCCAATAAGCGGACGCAGAATAGAACCTGTATGTAGTGGCACCGTACTGAACCCCATTCTTGATGCCTTCAGACACCTGATTTGAAATCTGTGACATTTCTCTGAAAGTAACCGAAATTGAGTCTTCACAAATAATTGAATGTTTGCAAGAATCAGTTCAACCAATTTCTGGATGTAAAATTTAGAAAAATTGGAAATATCGATTTCCCTAAAGCTGTCATGTGAAGCAACAAAAATTGGCCAAATGATGTCACGTATAACATTAAACTTCGTTTTAGCTGTTAATTTACATACTACTATGAAGAGATTGCAATTATTTTCTTATTTTGAAAGTTATATTGGAAAATATTAATATCTTATTGTGACGCTGTCTTAACAGACGTGCGCTTATTGGTAGTTTAGGCTTTCTCTGAGTATTAATTCGTTTTATTTATATAGCTGTCATGACCTCTATATCAGAAAATATTAAAAAAACTGAAGCACCACACAATATTTATTCAAGAAACACACATTCCAAGTGGAAATTATTAGAAAATGTATGCAACCATCCCTAAAACCCTCGCATTATAACAATATGTGTTATTTAAGCGAGAAATTGCGTTCAGGATTGGTTTCCTTTCGTGACATCAGAATGCTTCGCGTTATTTCGTGAGCGGCCAGGACTACGTGACAAGAAGAGAGAAGTTAAAAAAAAAAAAAATGCAGTTGTATGTAGAACGTAAAAATAACGGGGCGTATGAATTCAGTGCTGAATAAAATATGTCGCTGCAAGCTGACTTTCGCGTCTACTTTACGTGTTTTAATTATTCACGACGGGGGAAGGGGGGAAGGGCGGTGGAGGTAGCCTCGCACGCCTGAGAGAGGCTCAGCTATGCTCGTGTGCACGTAGGGACCTGTGCTACGTGCAGACAGGCTTCTCTCTCTGCTGTCCTCGCGTCCTACGGGGCTCAACATGTCTGTCCGCTATGTATCTCGTGTAACTCGGAGACGCTTGCTTACAAAACCGCGTGTTTCACAGTGAACGCACACGTCTTACGTAAAACAAGTCGCACACGACTAGAAATTNGCTTGCTTACAAAACCGCGTGTTTCACAGTGAACGCACACGTCTTACGTAAAACAAGTCGCACACGACTAGAAATTCACTTGATGTAGGTGAAGTAGTGATTCATCACCAACAAAACACTTCATTTCATTGTATTTAAATCCTTATTTTGTCAATATTTACTTCACAGGATGAGTCAGTAAATGAAACACAAAATATAATAAAACAATACGAAATAAAAATACAATTAACAATTACATATAATTTAAACTTATTTTTTAATGATTAAAATATAATAAATACGTGAGTTTTCTTTTAGAAATAAGATATTCTGTTAAACGAAATAAATTACTTTTTTTCTCCTACAATACTATTGACTGAATGCCTTACGCGCACGACACGAAATAAAGTATCGCAATTTCCTACATGTCTACACGTCGAGGTAGTTCCTANACTGAATGCCTTACGCGCACGACACGAAATAAAGTATCGCAATTTCCTACATGTCTACACGTCGAGGTAGTTCCTACACGTACACGATGTCCATGAACTGTTTAGTGCAAGTACCTCCTTTAATTCTTATACGTACATGTTTAGTACGTACATGTTCAGTACATACCGGGGCAGCGGTGGCGCAGTGTCCAGGGCGCTCGCCTCCCACCACGGCGATCCGGGTTCGATCCCCGGTGGGCCCACTCCCGGATCTTCGCATGTGGGAATCGTGCTGGACGATGCCACTTGCCAGCGGGTTTTCTCGGGGTACTCCCGATTCCTCCGCCCTTGCATTCCAGCGCCGCTCCATTCTAGGGTCTCATTTCTGTCATGCCCGGGGATGACGGTCACCTACGGGTCCCAGCTGGAAAGACCGTCACTCAGAGGGTGTTGCCTTGCCCTGGGTGCACTCCCCACACGCTTACACGTTTTTCATCGTAAACCGACCTTAACAGTTCATTAACGAACACTTCCAAGTTTTCTGAAGCCCTGAAAAGTTCTTCCAGGATATTCCTCCGCCACATGCAAACAAGCCTTATTCTGACTCTAGAAAACTACACGGAAGGGACAACGCACCGCATTCGTGCGCACACAATTTAATTGTATTTTACATAAGAACTATTTCTTACTGGCCATTATGAACACGCCTATTTTCTTCCTTTTTTTTTTTTGCCGATCTCCCGTGGCGCAGTTGGTGGGTGCGCTGCCGGCCCGCGGTGCGGGAGGTTCTGGATTCGAATCCTAAGCGAAGCGTGGGTGTTAGTACAAGTTACGTCGTAAGTTAGTTTGTAAGCCTGTAGGCATAACACCGGGGGACGTTAATAAGCCATTTCCAATTCCAATTCCCTGCTTTTATTCACATTAATTAAAAATATAAGTACATGTTCAATTTAACAAAAAATGAAATACCTGTATGTTAACATAAGTATAATACGCNATTAATTAAAAATATAAGTACATGTTCAATTTAACAAAAAATGAAATACCTGTATGTTAACATAAGTATAATACGCTTGTGAAGGATTATATACCTAAGACACAACCAAGCACGTCATTCATTGGGTGATTATGGAAAAGTTTGATTCAAAAATGGCGAGTAAACCGCAAATAGACNATTAATTAAAAATATAAGTACATGTTCAATTTAACAAAAAATGAAATACCTGTATGTTAACATAAGTATAATACGCCTGTGAAGGATTATATACTTAAGAANTTAGTTTGTAAGCCTGTAGGCATAACACCGGGGGACGTTAATAAGCCATTTCCAATTCCAATTCCCTGCTTTTATTCACATTAATTAAAAATATAAGTACATGTTCAATTTAACAAAAAATGAAATACCTGTATGTTAACATAAGTATAATACGCCTGTGAAGGATTATATACTTAAGAAACAACCAAGCACGTCATTCATTGGGTGATTATGGAAAAGTTTGATTCAAAAATGGCGAGTAAACCGCAAATAGACTATGCAGTGCTGAGTGAGGGAGATTTGCACGGTCTCAGGCCGTGTCCCAACATGAAAGTACACTCACTCTTACTAACAGAGTTCAGGCATGCACGCGAAGTGAGCCTTCGTCTTTAGTTCTCTGCAGAGGAAGGTAGGAAACTGCGGGAGATAGAAGATGGCCTTCCCCTCCCATTCCTCCAATGAATTCAGTGTTTTATTAAACGTCAACTGCTTTTGATAGTAACATATTTTCGTGCCGTCAAAAACTGAACTATTATGTGCAAAGCTGAGCGAGAGGTTTGTGCGGCTCTTAGCATCTGGGCCTTGGGAGTGCAAATCTGACAATTAGATATTACGTACAAACTTAACCTTAACGGAACCTGAACGTATTGGCACAATTATTTATGTCCCATAACATACGGCATATGGTCAGTATTACATACACATATCACAATCGTCATAATTAAATATTTATAACATGTCTGGACATACAAAAAATGCGTATTTCTGAAAATTCTATACTAGACTTGGAAACAGCATGGCTGCCGCAAAGGGCGCGAGAGGAACACAGCGAGTGAATATCGTCTCGCTCTCTCTCTCTCTCTTTCGCACTCTCTCCCTCGAGTTGGTACAGCAAGGAGTACTCTACGTGACGTAAAGAGAGAGGGAGAGAGCAGGCCTACACTTAGCTAATTGGGAACATAGCCTTAAAGGCACTCCGGTCCCGCCATCTTGCAAGTAGTCATCAGTGTTTCGCTGTACGTTCCATTACAAATGGTTTAACGAAATTTTTCGTACGACAGGCTATAAATATCAACTTCTCGAACTTTATTGTGTTGTTACTGCTTCCCTGCTTTATTAATTTTTAACTTGTAACAGCCGTGAAGAAATATTATACAAACTGTTTAAATATCAAGCAATTACTACTTTAAAAAGTGTAGATGAAATGTATTTTTTTTCTTTGTCAAGCCGTTGCACATAAAACAAAATCTCAATCGCAGCATGCGGAGAATATTCTAAAAATCCAAAATGTTGGGGATTGAACCTCCTTAAAGTCGTTCAGGAGTCTTTCATAACGGTAATTTCATGGTTTCGTAAAATTATCTCAATAATAAATTAATTTAAATAAAAAATAATTAAAAAAATAACATTTATGATATATTTATATTACCTAATATATAAATTTCTTAAGTTGAAATCTTTAATAGCATATATTTCAAAACTTTATTTAAAACAAAATTGGTATCAACCAGTGTCCATTGAAGTCACAGGAGCTGCATTTATCAAATTCTTTACTATCGGACAGGGGTCGCGGTGGCATAGTGGATAAACTACCCACCTCCCCTCTAGGCGAACTGGGCTGGATGCCCGGCGGGGTCGCGGTGGCATAGTGGATAAACTACCCACNTCGGCGGATTTTCTCGGGGATCTCCCGTTTCGTCTGCCCCTTCATTCCGGCGTTGCTCCATACTCACCCTCGTTGGCTCTCATGACCTCGATGTTAAAATCCGCCCAAATCTCTTCACTTAACTTCATTCACTTTAGTATCCTGCGCCTAGTTCACATGCAGGAATGATTTAAATTATTCTGGCTGATTTTACTTTAAATTTATTCTCAAATGTTTAAACTGAAATAAGAGCGAACCACGTACCATATTTCCAAGATATATATTTCATTACATTTTAATAACAAATAATTTTAAAAAATGCATTTTTACATATTAACTTTGTTTAATTTTGATAATTGTACGAAAAAATTAATACATTTTATACTTCCTGCATAGTTCATTCATTCTTGAGAAATAGTTTTCCTCCATCGTTTTATTTATTTTTTTAGAATATAATTATATTTAACGACAACAAAAATTTAATATGCTGAAATTTAAAAAAATGAATTTAGAACACCATTTAAAAGTTGGAATGTTTGATTACGAATGACATTTAAGAGGAATTTCAGGTCCGAAAGCTAGTGTATATTTGTTGTTTCTTTCTTTCGAGTGTATTTTTTGAAACTGAAAGAACGGAAAATTAATAGAACTGTGTGTTCTCTCACAGGGTAACTAAAACATGTAGGGATGTGCAGTACGCAATTATCGTTTATAACATTAAAAAAGTCCGTGATGATAGCTGAAAGTCTCACAGGGTGTATCTGCCTAGAGAAGAACTGAACGCCAATTCAGTGTGTTGCACGTAGAGCCTCTGCTGAGGCAAGTGGCGCCCTCAGCGGCGCTCTTATGACCTGGAAAGTGGCGAAACGAATCGAAATCACAAATCAAGAGTTCAGTCTCTAATGTTACTGACTACTCTACCATGTATCTATTCACGGAGAACTTTGTACATTCAGACGCTATTTAAAATGCAGAATAAAGATTATTTTTGCATGTTACGCTTTGCAGGTTTTTGGTTTAGAAAAGGTTTTTTTTTTACTATTACTAGTAATGACCCGTGATAATGTTACTTCATATATGCATGAAAAGAAAAAAAAATGAAGTGGATTCACATATGCTACAAGCTATTTCATAACAACGTATTAAATAGTTGGCATGCTATAAATGGCTCATAAGCTTGCTGCTAATATTTTCCCAGCAGTTAAGTAACCGTTAGCATTTGGTATATTGTCTACTTGAAGGGATTATGTTAAATTCTAACAATCGTTGTGATATACACTGAAGAGCCAAAAAAACTAGTACACCTGACTAATATCTTGTAGGGCCCCCGCGAGTACGCAGAAGTGCCGCAAGACGACGTGGCATGGACTCGACTAATGTCTGAAGGTATGCAGGAGGCAATTCACACCTTGAATCCTGCAGGGAAGTCCACAAATCCATAGGAGTACGAGGCGGTGGAGATCTCTTCTGAACAGCATGTTGCAGGGCATCCCAGATATGCTCAATAATGTTCATGTCTGGTGATTTAGGTGGCCAATGGAAGTGTCTAAAGTCAGAAGAGTGTTCCTGGAGCCACTCGGTAGCAACTCTCGACGTGTGGGGTGTCGCATTGCCCTGCTGGAATTGTCCACGTCCGTCGGAATGCACAATGGACATGCATGGGTGCAGGTGATCGGACAAGATGCTTACGTATCTGTCACCTGTCAGAGTCACATCTAGACGTATCAGGGGTTCCATTTCACGCCAACTGCATACGCCCCATACTATGACAGAACCTCCACCAGCTTGAAGTCAGGGGACAACTGTAAATCCCAGGTACCTAAGTACTCCTAGTCTCCATACCCGTACACGTCCATCTGCCCGATACGTTTGGAAACGAGACTCGTCAGACCAGGCAACGTGTTTCCAGTCATAAACTGTCCAATGGCGGTGTTGGCAACTAATCGGAGTGGAAACATGAACTTTGCGGATTCATTTGTCAACAGTCCAGGACTTCTCAGTTCGTAACGTGCTCAGGTCAGAGGTGTTTATTCAATGGTTGCTGCTTTNCATTTGTCAACAGTCCAGGACTTCTCAGTTCGTAACGTGCTCAGGTCAGAGGTGTTTATTCAATGGTTGCTGCTTTTATGAGACACCTCGTTATGTTAATCATATCGGTTGCACGTAATAATATCACGACATTTCTCCCTGCTTGTTACTGGCTAAGAAGATGTCCAGGGCGTGTGGAAACATCTGTCGTCCAATCGTGAATGGAACACACGAGTATACATTCTTGATGTCTTACCTGTTAGCGAAATAATGTGGAAAATTCGTATATGTGTTATTATAAACCGTAAACTACACTCAAACGATCGATGGCGGTTTGCGGTTGCACTGCGTGTGTTCAAAAAGTTNCATTTGTCAACAGTCCAGGACTTCTCAGTTCGTAACGTGCTCAGGTCAGAGGTGTTTATTCAATGGTTGCTGCTTTGATGAGACACCTCGTTATGTTAATCATATCGGTTGCACGTAATAATATCACGACATTTCTCCCTGCTTGTTACTGGCTAAGAAGATGTCCAGGGCGTGTGGAAACATCTGTCGTCCAATCGTGAATGGAACACACGAGTATACATTCTTGATGTCTTACCGGTTAGCGAAATAATGTGGAAAATTCGTATATTTGTTATTATAAACCGTAAACTACACTCAAACGATCGATGGCGGTTTGCGGTTGCACTGCGTGTGTTCAAAAAGTTTGGTTTTTACGCTGTTTTTGAGTGAAAAGACGAAGTTCTTCGATTCTATGTTTTAAAGCAATTACGGGTGTCAGCGTTATTTTGTTGTTGCCTCAGGACGTCCACAAATCTGAGATATTCGCCCCCCGACATGGAGAGTTAGGTTCGATCATCGACGGGTGCATCAGTGGATTTTAGCACGTGGGAATCGTACCAGGCGACGCTGCTACTGACGGGAAGGTTTTCTCGGAGGAGTCCCATTTTCCTCGCCCCCGCATTCTGGCACCATTCCATTTCCTTCTCGTCTCACCTTCATCGGTTCTCAGCACCCCGATTTAAACATTCCTCAAAACCATTCCTCCAAAAATATCCCTTAAAAACATTTATCAAAAACATTCTTCAAAAATATTAATAAAAAATATTCCACAATAATTTTCCTTAAACAATTTAATACTGTTGAAAAATATTCCTAAAAAAATGTTCCGCAGGAAAACCACACATAATAAACATTCAACAAAAATATTCCTCAAAAACATTCCTTAAAAAATATTCCTCAGGAAACATACCTCAAAAATCATAGCCTTATAATCACACCTAAAAAAACGGACGCATCTTGGACGTCGGTCACAGGGTCTTCCTGTAGTACTTAATATTTGCCCAGCCTAGAAAATATTACAGCTCGATGCACACCTCGTCCCACCCTTCTCGCTGCTGCAGTCAATGTCTCTCAGGTGCATTCCATATGTCCACTGTAACATAACTAAACATTTCTATTTGGTTTTATATTAAATACATTTTTNTTCTATTTGGTTTTATATTAAATACATTTTTTTGTTTGTTTGCTGGAAAACAACGTTGTTTCGCTAATTCTAGATAAATAAATAATTTCTTAAAGGAGAATAATTGGTGGGCTCATCGAGCCTGAACGCAGGGAAAAATACCAATGTAGGCCTCGTTANCAATTTCTTAAAGGAGAATAATTGGTGGGCTCATCGAGCCTGAACGCAGGGAAAAATACCAATGTAGGCCTCGTTACAGCTGTTCTAATGTATTCTCGTATCACGTAACGACAGAGGCTCTAGCGTGATTAGGGGTCGCTGATTGTAACGCAACATATTAAAAAAACAAACTGTTTCAAGGCAGCGACTTATGAAATCAGAGATATATCGGCCCAGGAAATAATCAGCAAATTTCATTCTGGCCGGTAAGTTATGTAGGGTCGTTATATTCAACTTGACCGATGTGGACGGAATGAATCGTGCGACAGGTATGTGTCGAGATTGGTATGCATGTCACCCTGAGAACTCTACCTTTTGTTCCGCGCCAGTTAACGCATCCTTTCATTTTACAGAATTTGAAGAGTTCATTCACCATTGGCTGCAAACAGGCCCGTGATTACTACGAGTACAGAAGGCTAAGTTTTCACATCTTCTTTCCTCATTCATCACCAGAAATAATGTAGATCTGGTTACCATAAAAAATTAAGTTGCCATAAATGTAAACTCTCTCCCGTGCTTACGTAACTGAAAACTCTCCTCTCAAAACTGCCATATCCAGCATTTCAGAAAAAAAAAATTTACATGGTTACAAAAAAATTGCCGTGTCGAAACATGAAGGAAAAGGCATCGTACACTAAATTGGAGTTCTCACATTCTGCCAATGAAATCAAAGTATTCCAAGCACCCTTACAATATGACTACCCCACACAGCTACCCGAGATGCAGGGCCGAGCACCCAAGCTGCCAAGATACATTCCAAACAGGGGCCGCGGTTGTGCAATGGTTAGAGTGATTGCCTCCCAACAAGCCGAATAGAGTTCGATCCTTGGAGGAGTCACCTCGATTTTCACATATGAGATCCTTAATTTCCACATATGAGAGCTGCGGTGGTAGTTGACGGTGGTCGGTCGGTTTTAATCGAGGTACAGGGGTACCTTCCTGCATCTCGTCACCTCGCCATACCTGGCCCACCTCACAATAATCAGCACCCAATATATCAGCTGTTAAGCGCCACCATAAGCCCTTTCAATTAGATCATCCAATCACACGTTTACCCCCGAAATGCATTGGGATGCTAATCACGATATTTAAAAAAAANCCTTTCAATTAGATCATCCAATCACACGTTTACCCCCGAAATGCATTGGGATGCTAATCACGATATTTAAAAAAAAATTCGATAGATACTTTCAATTAAACGAGGAGTAATGAAATTACGAAAAAATATTTCCCCTGTATTTTGNAAAAAAAAATTCGATAGATACTTTCAATTAAACGAGGAGTAATGAAATTACGAAAAAATATTTCCCCTGTATTTTGTAATCATATCACTGAGTTCAGTGAAATGGTAGAGGTAGTGGGCAAATGAGTGAAGAAAAAAAATAGCAGGAAATAAAGTGAAAGCCCTTGAATGAGAAGAGGGGCTGCAGCACTCCCCCTCCCCTCCCTTTACCTAATGCAGAGACCACTCCTTCGCGCCTGCCTGCAGGGGGAGAGGGGCGCCTCAAACCCCCACCCCGACCACCGAGACAGGTTCGACCCCCCAGTGGAGGTTTTCGCAAGGTGAAGATCATGCCATACGATGCCACTGGCTGTCTGGAGGAACACGCGTTTCCACCGCCCTTGAATTCTGGCAGTGCTCAGTCCGCCTCATGTCACAACCCTCATTCCTCCAGCTGGTCGGGAGTTTCGGACATGTCCCTCGGCAAGGCTTTTTGTACTCAGGTGGGGAAGCTCAGTGCTTTTAGTTTGGCAACTAAAATTTATCTCCACTAGATAAGCGCTAGTGTCGTATGTGTACCGGATTTTCTCTATTTTCTGCGTTAAAAAAAATAATTGCAATAATCATAACTCAAATATTAAATAACTACACAAGTAAGTAAAAACTTTCTCTTTTAATATTCACGTAGCTTAACTTTTTTTTTAAACTTACATTTTGGAACACTGCGCACCTAGCGGCGGAAATTTCCCCTATTTCAAACTCTCCCCATAAGGAAACACGTTTTGTTCCTAACCTGAGTAGAACTAACCTTGACCTCGGGTATGCCAGCGCGCTCCGCTTAGCCTACCCTCGTCGTATCTGCAGACCCTGCCCTAGGCGGGAACCGGAAGGCGATTTTAATTTTCTCGAGTCAGCTGTTGGAAACGGAATGCAGCCCACTAGTTTGCCAGTGGATTTGATTGAGACTTTAGTAATTTGTCGGCCGAGAATCACTTTGATTATCGCACAGAATGGAGAAGTGGTCGTCTACAGGAAGTTTTTAACCGTTAAATTCAGCGAGAAAATACGGGTGTGTAACATATTATTGAAAATAGCAACATTGGAGTAATCTGAGAAAACNCCGTTAAATTCAGCGAGAAAATACGGGTGTGTAACATATTATTGAAAATAGCAACATTGGAGTAATCTGAGAAAACCCGTCATATTCTGTTTGCACCAGGAAGGGTTAAAAAAAACCGAAAACTCACACATACCGTCACTTATGCACAAACATATATTTATATTAAAGTATAATATGTTTTAGGCATATGTTTTTTATATTACCACATATCATGCCTATATGCATTGACTATAAAATATGCATATAATTTGTATAAAAGAATAATGTCAGAAATAAATATAAACAGAGTTATAATTATGTATATTCCTATTACATATTATTGTGGTTTTTTATATAGCCTATTACACACATACATAGGCGCCAGTATCATACATAGGCGCCAGTACCTGCGAGTTTTCTATTTTAATGGGGTCTTGCTGGTGCGAACAGAGTACGGAGATTTTCTCAGGGTGCTCCCACGTTTGTCATTTTATAGGGCCGCACCATGGAAAGTTTTTCAATCGGGAACCTGTAGTCTGCGAAGCCAGCGGAAGGAGCTGTGGCCCTGAACTTGTCGCACACGAATACAAGCGTCCTGAGTGGTTATTTACTGACAGTAAATGTGTACACTTTAACAGGTTGTAATGTAGAGGATCATTTAATTAGCGGACCAGAGTTAATGTCTCAGTTTGTACCTCATAACAGTTGCTAGAAGTGACGGCGACCAACCAGCATTGCGAGCATGGCAACGGCGTCGGAGATTCTGTCTCGCACGTCCCAATATCCCACGCGTGTTGCGAATCTCATCACACGCAGCTACAATCCTAGCAACTGAGTTCTGTGCCTAGGTGAGTCTCATACACTAGTGATTACAGATATCATTAAAGGAAATAATAAAGTGGATGTAGGTTGGGTGACTTGGTAGGCCATGGCACCGTAGGAGGTTCTGCCTCACACGTCCCAATATTCCACGCGTGTTGCGTATCTCATCACATGCAGNGAGTACGGAGATTTTCTCAGGGTGCTCCCACGTTTGTAATTTTATAGGGCCGCACCATGGAAAGTTTTTCAATCGGGAACCTGTAGTCTGCGAAGCCAGCGGAAGGAGCTGTGGCCCTGAACTTGTCACACACGAATACAAGCGTCCTGAGTGGTTATTTACTGACAGTAAATGTGTACACTTTAACAGGTTGTAATGTAGAGGATCATTTAATTAGCGGACCAGAGTTAATGCCTCAGTTTGTACCTCATAACAGATGCTAGAAGTGACGGCGACCAACCAGCATTGCGAGCATGGCAACGGCGTCGGAGATTCTGTCTCGCACGTCCCAATATCCCACGCGTGTTGTGTATCTCATCACACGCAGCTACAATCCTAGCAACTGAGGTCTGTGCCTAGGTGAGTCTCATACACTAGTGATTACAGATATCATTAAAGGAAATAATAAAGTGGATGTAGGTTGGGTGACTTGGCAGGCCATGGCACCGTAGAAGGTTCTGCCTCACACGTCCCAATATTCCACGCATGTTGCGTATCTCATCACACGCAGCTACAATCCTAGCAACTGAGGTCTGTGCCTAGGTGAGTCTCATACACTAGTGATTACAGATATCATTAAAGGAAATAATAAAGTGGATGTAGGTTGGGTGACTTGGTAGGCCATGGCACCGTAGGAGGTTCTGCCTCACACGTCCCAATATTCCACGCGTGTTGCGTATCTCATCACATGCAGCTACAATCCTAGCAACTGAGGCCTGTGCCTAGGTGAGTCTCATACACTAGTGACTACAGATATCATTATAGGAAATGATAAAGTGGATGTAGGTCAGGTGACTTGACAGGCCATGGAACCATAGGAGATTCTGCCTCACACGTCCCAATATCCCACGCGTGTTGCGTATCTCGCCACACGCAGCTACATTCCTTGCAACTTAGGTCTGTGCCTAGGTGAGTCTCATACACTAGTGATTACAGATATCATTAAAGGAAATAATAAAGTGGATGTAGGTTGGGTGACTTGGCAGGCCATGGCACCGTAGGAGGTTCTGCCTCACACGTCCCAATATTCCACGCGTGTTGCGTATCTCATCACACGCAGCTACAATCCTAGCAACTGAGGTCTGTGCCTAGGCGAGTCTCATACACTAGTGGTTACAGATATCATTATAGTAAATAATAAAGTGGATGTAGGTCGGGTGACTTGGCAGGCCATGGAACTGTAGGAGATTCTTCCTCACATGTCCCAATATCCCACGCGTGTTGCGTATCTCATCACATGCAGCTACAATCCTAGCAACTAAGGTCTGCGCCTAGGTGAGTCTCACACACTAGTGATTACAGATATCACTATAGGAAATTATAAAATGGATGTAGATTGGAAGACTTGGCAGGCCATGGAACCGGGCCGCCCCCTCCACCAGGAAATGTAGCGTCTGGATGGCCGCCGACAGCCTAGCTAAAGTGTGGATGGAGGTGCGCCGTCATGCTCTGACCAACTGCCAAGGGCACGTCCTCCACCAGCTCAGGAGAAACACGTTGCACGCACCGCAAGTACTGTCACACCGTAGCGACAACAGAGCTACCTTCTGGACGATAGGTTAATCACAAACACGTGGTCTACATGTTTACACCTACATATCCTGTGGCTGGCTTCGCAGACCACAAAGCTCCGTGTAGTCGCTCTTACATCCAGTTTTATTTTTGCAAGCCTTTACTGAAATTGTTACTGAAGATACACCCGAATTTTCTCGCCGAACTGAGCAGTTAGAATATTTCCGTGGACGACTGCTTCTCCATTCTGTGTCGCCGTTTAAAAGTCCCGTAGGTACACGCAGCACGACGGAAACTTTGCACGCCAGTTCAGCAGCTTGCGCGTAAGGGTGACGGGGCACTAGGTACGTGTATCATTGTCACCCTTATCGTTCGCTTGCCTCTGAGCCAGACACGCGCTAAAGAGCATCAAGTGGGCGGCGCCCTTCAGAGGAGTATGTACTGAAACATTTATTGTGAAATCGTTATTTGCGTGGATACGGGTATCTCGATAAATAATATTCTGGAAAGACAAATTATGTTCTCCCCAATTTTTTTTTTTTTTTTACTTGTATCACATAAAGTGAAAAAAATTCGCGGAAATGGTCAAACATAGCATTTTAAAATGTTGTATGTGAAGTTTCCTTAAGCGGTAAGAGAAAGGCGCGGCAATGCGGACATGGTTTAATGTGTGGGCTTAACAGATGATATTTGCACAGTACAGAATCACGACGTAAACACTGCTCGCATTGCGCGTAGGAGTGATGAGGCGCTAGAGGTGCGTGTTAGTGTCGCCCTTATTGCAGCCTCGCTTCTTGACCTTGAACGCGCAGCTACACAGTCCTCGGTGTCGGAGCTGCGAGAGGGGGTGGCGGCAGCGGGCCCTGGTCCACCGTCGCTGTTTACAGTCGCGACTGTTTGTTGACACGACTAGCAAACACGCATGTGCCCCCTCCCCCTTAATTAACCAATTACGAGAGCGCTGCTCGTCCAGGCAGTACTCAACAGGACCGTGATTGCATTCAGAGTTGCCAACCTGCTGATTTTCTCGCCACATCTGGCGATTTCATAACATGGTCTTGTAGCCAAATCTCATGTTTTCGACACGTCGAAAAGAAAGTGATTTCTGTGGAGAGCGGAGTGTAGTTGAGAGATTTGGGTGGCCCTTAACAACGGGAGATCCCCGAGAAAACCAGCCGAGCAGCGGCATCGTCCGGCACGTTTCCCAAATGTGAAAATCCGGGAGTGACCCCGCCGGGAATCGAGCCCGGTTCGCCTAGGTGGGGGATGAGTAGTGCGACCACTACACCACCATATCGCGTGATTTCTGCGAAATGCTGAAGATTTGAAGGAACGCTGGAGGTTTTTTTTTTCTAATAACGTATCATCACACTTTTGGTTCTTCAGGAATGTTCATTTTCTAGGAATGTTTTATGCACGCTTGAAAAAGCATGGGATAATCTTGAGATGCTCATTGCATGTCACATAGCGTTTCGTTATCACGTTATACGTATGGTCATGCGGGCCGTCTGTTGACGGAATAACGATCCGGTCTGGTCACGTCGTTAGCGAAGCTTCGGAAACCTCTACGCGGCTAAGTGCAGGAAGTATCCATGTACCTTTACCGCATGGAAGTACTTTGCGTTTGAGAGTATCTACGTCTATCGAATACAGCAAACAATGTATTTAAGATGGAATTTTTATTATTTAAAATTTGAATTGTTTCATTTTATGACAGTTGTATTTTCTTATATGGTGGTAACGAGCATTGGTAAATAATATTTAAAAATGAAGAAATAAATATTTTAATGTATTCTGCTTAAATTTTATTTTAAATTACTGTATATTATGATTTGGTTATTTTATGGTGATTATTGTATAAATATTTAGAGACTTACTCTCTTCCTTCGGGTGCGGGAGTCAGGAGTCGGAGCTCGGAGCCGCCATCCACCTCGGTTGTCGAGGCGGCCTGAGGCGGCCGTGTTGTGATGGCGCCCGACCACCATATTGGATCCTGGTGACCTTGAGCTTCATCGTTTACCTTTACCTTGAATAACCTTTAACCGAAAGAATTGTTAAAAAATAGCGAAATTCTTAAAAAGAAAAAATCTACAAATTCAGAAACATATAATGTTACCAGACCCTACCCTCGCTCAACCCACGAAACCTCGCCTCACCCCCTCGCTCTTGCCCGGCCATCCCAATCACAAAAATATCGAGCAAAATCGCTAAAAACTATTTTTTCAAAAATAATTGAGGAACGTATTACGTTAAACTCACACACATACCACCACCATAACTCCCTTCCTCCCTCCCACACACACACACTTATCCGCCACCCTCGCACTCTCCAGTCATCAAAGTCGAGAAAACAATTGCAAAAATCGTAAGACATTAATAAAAGTGTAGGAACATATTACATCACTGACTCAGATACACATGTTGGATGCCAGTGGCCATGACTTTGACCCCAATTACCTTGAAAATGAATAATTTAGAACACATTGTAACAAAATTCGAAAAAATTCATAAAAATATACGAACATATTAAGTTACTGACTCCGACCCCTATGATAGATGTTGGGGACCTTGAACTTGACCCCAATCACTTTGAACTCCAAATATTCAGAAACATTTTTTAAAAAATCGACGAACATAATAAACGTTTAGGAACATATTACATCACTGACTCCAACCACAATTTTGAATCTTGGCAACCTAAACTTTGACCCCGTTGCCCCCTCCTAAAATTCATAAAATAATCCAAAAAATTCTTAAAAATCGAGTAACATATAATATTAGACACTCCTTCTCTTGCTCACCCCCCACCACCAAAACTCTCATTCAACTCTCAAGACCTCAATGTTAAGAGCCGTCCTCATCTCTTCACTTCACGTAACCAAAACCTCACCCCCTACACAAAAATTAATCGTTGTACTTACATTACAAAAATTATCCTTCAACCCATACCAATCAATCGTATCTGCCCATTGGCCAGTTAATTACTACTTTCAAGAAAATTAGACTTTTTTCCAGTATTCGACACTATAGAGTTTGCTAGTTATATTTTATTTTAGTATCTACCACCAGATAGCTCTCATATCGTACATATCGAAACCCATGACCTCGGTTACAACGCAAGCATTCTTCGTCTTGACCGACCTGGCCCCGACGAATTGCTATATGGCGTCGACGACGGTCACTACAAATCAGCTGATGCGTGTGGAAGAAGAACCGCGGAGTCAAGTTTGGGAAGCAGGAAAAATCAGTTACGAGCTAAAGACGGATGTTCGCCAGGATGCGGTTAAACGGATAGTGCATTGTTTCCGGCTCAGTGGAATACATTTTCACCGCAAGACATTGCCCAGCTTTCAGCAAGCTTCCTATGTGAAGGTGACGAGTGCTACGCTCCACTTTGCAGTTCGCCCAGGTAGGACGAAGTTACCGAGAGCTGTAATGGTATATGGCACAAAAGGCATGGTAGTAAAGACAGGGGTGGGTGGATGCCGACATTAGACACGTCCTGTGCATCACATTTGTGTTCTGTGAACAGAGACGAATTGTTACTTGCGCTAAATTCAAGCAATCAAATATTGTTTCTCACCAGTACGGTACATAAATGTAACAGGTACATGTTCTGTAATATGGATGTAATTGACAGAGCACTGACTTGGATTGAGAGCACGCATATGCGTCGTCCAATGACGACGATGTAGACATTGTGGACGTGGAAGGCGAAGTTACCCGCAGAAAATGTGATTGTTTGGTTACTTTGAGCGAGACCGTCTCAAGGTTCCTGTTACTGCTTGCCGAGATAGTGAAACGGCGCCATGGCCAATTTCCAAGATGGTGGCTGCGTCGCCAATTGTTAACCAGTCCAATGTAATCAGACCCCGCTACGTCGACGAGCATCTAGTTCGCGGCAGACAGACAACATGGCTGGCTTCCATTCGGCAAGAACGTATCATTACGTAGAACCTGGACTAAGTCGAGTTGCCTATAGTTACTGGTCCGGTAGCAAGCTCAATGAGTATGAAGAGGTGTGCTATGGTAATTTTCACTGATCGGTGCTGGAATCCCAACTCATTCGAGCCTTGTCAGCAGGTGATGGACTGTATCTCAGGTTACGGTAAGTGTTGTGTTTGTTACATGCGCGAAGACTTCAAACTTCCGTGCTCGAGCATACGGATTCCCGCTTGGACCGCCGCATCAGACGAGCAGCCATTGCTGATCACACGGCGACCGCCGCACAGATTAGGGCCACTGTTTCATCCAGTGTGTCAGCTAGGACTATCACCAACAGTTTGCTGGACGCTGGGCTACGATCAAGGGTGCCGCTCGCCTGGCTTCATCTCACACCTCATCACCATGCATCCCGCCTTAGATGGTGTCTCGAACGACGCAACTGGAGGGATGAATGGCGCGGAGTTGTGTTTGTTGATGATAGTAGATTCTACCTTGGCGCCAGTGACAGTCGTTTGCGAGTGCAGCGTCGACCAAGAGAGCGGCAACCACCAGAGTGTATACGGTGGCGACATACAGGACCAACTACTGGCATCATGGTCTGAGGAGTAATAAATAGCCTACAATGACCGTACGCCTCTGGTGTTTGTTGAGGAACCACTGAACAGTAAATGCTACATCCAGAACATCATACAGCCCATTTTGTTACCGTTCTTACAACGCCAGAATGTGCCACAATGCCCGTCCACACACGTCTCGCGTTACCCAACATGCTCTCGAAGGTGTTCGTGAACTCCCCTGGCCAGCACGATCACCCGACCTGTCCCCCATTGAACATGTGTGGGACATGATGGGACGGCGTTTGGTGCGGAATTCAATACCGGCAACAAACCTTTAGCAATTGCAACAAGAGGTGGAATTAGCGTGGAACACTATTCACCAAGATGGCATCCTACACATTTATGCCGTAGCGGTAGCCAAGCCAATATAGGGGACATTTCGCTGCATATAGTTCCCAATCAGGCGCAAGATCCGTCCCACGATACTCGCGCAGCCAATCAAAGTTTGGGTACGTCCAAATCAGAGGTTAACAGCGCCCGACTCATTCAACATTCACTTCAGTCAATTTAACTATTGGATTAGAGAACAATTGCGTTTTCCGTCTCCCATTGATTCAGTGGTATTTTCCACTGAATCATCAACTATTTCATTCACGATTTTTCAGTGATTTTTTTTTTACTGATGTATCAATCAAATAAGGTGTATCATATGAAATAACTCATAAATTAATAACGCCCATAAAATGTATTATTAAAAATATGGGTTTCTTCTTTTGTAATACCATTTCAGGAGGTAACACGAACATTCAGTCTTTCATTTCGATTTCACGTTATCATCATAGCGCTCCGTTTGAAGGTTTGAAATGCATGAAATGCGGTGAAGTGAGTGCATTCATAATACTATTTGTATTAACAATAATAAGGTTACCAAATGAACCAAAAACGAAAAATAAACTGCATGTAATTTATATAGCTTAAGTCTACATTTATCCAATAAGAAAATTATATATATATATATATTCCCCCAGTATGTCACCGGTGGATTGTTAGCTCAATTAGTAACGTAACGGTCTGGAATCGGAGTATTACAAGTTCAAAACTTGGGCACCGCGAGTTTTTAGTTTTTTAAAAAACTCTTTTGTTAATTATCTCGAATTGTGCAATATTAAGAGTGACTACCGAAAATATGTTTATTTATCGTAATGATTTTGATGCATTCAATAAAAACANGTTTATTTATCGTAATGATTTTGATGCATTCAATAAAAACAATATTTAACCATTCGGTGACGTACTAATTTGTGAGCCGGAGTGTTGCAATCGTGTAATATGTTGATGTTCACTTTCCTTGTGTCTTGTGAACTTTCTGCAACCGGTGAAAAACGTTCTGCCCGCCCGAAGACTTTACCATCAGCCAATCACAACGAGATGCGTGGTCATGTTCACCAGCCACATCACCATCAGGAAGACTCTCGACACTATGGGTACTGATCTCTCTCTGCCTACAGTACTGGACATTAATATCCTTCAAGTGCAACATTTCCTCGTTTCTGGGCACGGTGAATGAAAGGGGTTAATTCGTCTCATGCAGGCTGTGTCACTTATTCAATCAGTGTAATTGTTTCACTGAAACAAGTGATTTTTCACCGATTCTAAGTGGAGCCATTTTCACTGATTCGTGAAGTTGAATTTGACTACGAATCAGTGATCTCCCACTGATTCAAATCTAGAGAGTACGTACTCGGTGTCTTAGAGTAGGATGGCGTAACGTGTCCAAAATGCCAACGATCGTTGTACAATGCGTCGTAATAATATCGCGGCCCTGAATGTTGGTTTGGGCTCAAAGCTGCTTTGACGTGGTCTGCTAATCTACCGTCTGCCCACGACTCACAGCACAGTGCTATGTTGAAACCACGACCTCAACAAGCGCGTCAGGGATACCAACCGAATGACCAGATAGACGAGGTATGATACGCTTTGAAGTTTCAACACAATTGGAAAACTTAGAACGTTGCCGACGAGTATTGCATCGCCGTAATTGAACAACGTTTTAACGTAAGTATAGAACGACGTCCGCAATTTATTAAAAAAATTAATAGTAACCTAAGTCGCCAGCAGTTTTCTTGAAGCTTACTGCAACGTGATATCATGTTGGCAGCTCTCAAAGTGGAAATCATTCAAACAAAACAAATGGTTTGTCGTTATATTACGTAAGAAAGAACTTCTAACTGGATAATGTCAGCTCTTCTAGTGAACGTCGTACAGTACAGTAAGATGTCATTGTGTTACTGTAATATTGTGTTAGGAGGAAATACAGAGACCAACACATTTGTTGTCCATTGTAAACATGTACCGACTTTAGAATGCTAGTAAAACAATACTGGCTGAAAATTCAGGAAAATGGATTTTTTAAAAGGTAAATAAGCGAAATGGCTTGGAAAATGTTGCCCTGGGCAAAGAAATTCTTTGAAAAAACCTTCTTAAAATTTGCACAGTTAAATTACTGCTGATATCAGTGCGATTTTAGTCATTATGCTGGTGAATTCTCCACGATTCTTAGCGAGATATTATTTAACCTAAGATAATTTCATAGTTTCGATTTTAAAGTTTACTACTGTAATTACAGACTAGCTAATACGACGTCATGACCAATTCTGTCAAATTCAAAATAAATCGGTAACTTGTTTTGTGATAGGTAAACGGGATAAAAATAATTCTACACGTGCTAAGAAACTATGTCTAAGAAAATTATTTTCGACTCGCAGGCATTATCAGATTCCAATTACACAGCAGGGATATTTCATGCACTACTAATCAAGCGTCTCGATTGTTCACCTCTCTGACACCTACGTAATGCAGTGTTACGCAAACGTCTCGATTGTTCCGACACCTACGTAATGCAGTGTTACGCAAACGTCTCGATTGTTCCGACACCTACGTAATGCAGTGTTACGCAAACGTCTCGATTGTTCCGACACCTACGTAATGCAGTGTTACGCAGACGGCTTAAAGGTTAAGAAGGTGTTTATACACAATGAAATGCGTGGAGAGCTTTGAGAAGACGTACGCACGGAGTCAAGAACGTTCTCGGGAAGATGCGTTGTTGCTTTTATGTAAGGTCAAAGGAATTATATCTACGTAACTTCTCCTTCGCACTTGCTCTTCGCCAGTCAAGACGTACGGAAGAGGTGTCAAAATGCGAGGAACTTGGCAGTTAACGCGCATGCGCTAACGAATTCGTAAACCAACGAAGGAGCTGGAAAAACTACCGTGATGAACATAAGCCAGCACTTTCCTTGCAGAATGTGTGTCTTGTCGATCAAGTACCATGTGGATGCAACTGAAAGAGGTATTATTTTTTCAACTCTGTAGCGGACAATTCAGCAGCTAACCGTGGAAATTACTCTCCGTGTGGCTACAAGAAGAAAGCCTTACCTTCCGATGTAAAGTAAAACAGAGAACGGAATCGTGACACTCTCAGCAACGTAATTCACTAGAAAAATTTGCAGATAATTTCTATCACTGCACTCGGCTAAAGAAAATGTGGTTAACGTTTCCTTAGTAACCATGAGGCATCTGCTGACATTGCAACGATGCGAAAAACAGACAACTTACCTTTGATGATCGCGATTGAAATGACGTAACTCAAAACTTCGCGAACAAATAGATTTCGAACGTAGTGAGCACTGAGGTTTCGTCAGTCATGTTCTGGCTTTTATTAAGGAGCAATTCGGGGTTTAAAAGTGAACTCTTAGATAAAATTGTAAAACCTGCATGTGACATCATAAGTAGTGTGAATCCGAGCGTTATAGGTGGGTCTAATGATAAATGTCATCGTGCATAATGGAGTTCCATGAACATGCATCGTGGTCACGTAGTTGCACAAGACTTGTTACTGGCGTATGAGGTTGTACAGACGACGTACAGTCCAGTTACACGCACACAATGAGATAAGGGTCTGGTGATCGTGCCGGCCAGGGCATGGGCAAACACCTTGGATAGTGAGTCGGTTACTTCGAGTGGTGTTTGGTTGGGATTTGTCCTGTAGAACATCACATCTTCTCGTTGCTGCACGAATTACGGGGCAGCAGGTAAGAAGATGTTCTGTGTGTATCGCGCACTGTTGACCGTTGCCAGTAGAAACACTCGAGTGAAGATTTTTGGACGGCTCTTAAGAGGCCCGCCTGCTCGGAGCTTGTTTCCGCGTTTTAAACCGAGAAGCGCGGGAGCTATAAGGACTACACTGGCACGCGCTACAAGTGCGCCATCGCCGCTACGCGCAGGGCTCTGAACTGGCGAGCAGTGTCCTCTTAATGATGCGTGTACCTATGGCTCTTTAAATGGCCAACCTATCATTTTATTGGTGGAAAGTCGATTGCAAGTTTCATTGTATTTCCCTATATTACCTCTGTGTGTATATAACGCGTACATTTGGAGATACAGTGCTTCGAAAAAGCCGTTTTTAACCATGTTGGAGTGATCTGAAATGGTGTTTTTAATGTTCGTGACGTCTTAAAAGTAATCAAGTGGCGTATTCTGAAGTGTGTGTTCTTTCCGTAGTTCAGCATATTGGACGCACGCTTAATAGTTTCGTCAAAAAACCTGGATTTCAAAAACCCTGATACGTAGTTCGAGCATCAGGCAGGCGGGCCCCCTAACTACGTGGTTTTGAGAGCCGAAGGTGAAGCGAGTTGAGTATGAAGCAGCGCCAAAACGCAAGGGCGAAGGAAAACGGGAGATCCCCGAGAAAACCCACCTGCATGTGACATCGCCTGGCTCTATTCCCACCTGCGAAAATTCGGGAGTGACCCCGTCGGAAATCAAGCCAGGTTCGCCTTGGTGGAGGCGAGCGCTCTAGCCACTAAGCCACCACGGCCCCATGGACACGTCTGTGATTCGCGAACAGACAAGCCAGTGCTGGGGTCACGTAGCTCCGATGAGCGTGACACGAAGTAAATGCCAACGACGACTCGACAAAGCATTCTCAGTGTGACTGCTTGGATTTGCAGCTCGGCAGTTCGCACTTACTTATAAGATTTTTCGGCGCCATTTACGATGCTCTTATAAAATAAACTAGTTTCAAAGACGGTGAAAAGCATGGAAATTCGGAACACATCATGCTGGCAAAGTGTGCAGAAATTACGTTAACGCACTATAAGGTACAATTATTAATTTTATTAGTTTAATCCAGTAAGCTTCATATAATCCACCGCAGGAATAGTTAGTTGAACTATTTCACTTTATAACGTTGACCTCATCTATCTTGCTACCCAACCCAACAGAAATATAAATAACTGCCTATTTTGTAATGCCAAATTGCTGGTCGTGCGACAGTTTTCGTCGTGCTGACGTCACAAGTGTCTTGTGCTTGATGGCTGTAAGGTTTTAATTGTCGTGTCGTACTTGCCGTAACTGTGTGATTACGGCATCAGACGTAACAAATAAAACTGCGCACTCACGAGATTGGAACTGAGCTAAAGTGGGTTGTATTACTAATAGTCGTGCAAGCTTCGCGCGGAAATCACGAGGCCCTGACACTCGTGCATTTCACCTTCATTGTAAGGAAACAGCGCAGGCCATTCTGACGTGCTCAGTTGTTATCGATGTTCACTCATTACTTCTCGTACGTCAGCCAACCTCCTGTGGCGTAGTCGGTTGGTGCGCCGCCGGTCTGGGGTACGGGAGGTTCTGGGTTCAAATCCCAGGTGAGGCATGGGTGTTAGTGTAAGTTAGGTGATAAGTTAGTTTTTTAAGTCGTCTCCTTAGAATCCTTCAGGCGTAACTACGGTGGACGTTAATAAGCCTTTTTCAATTTCAGTACAATTTTTTGTCCTCAGTAGGACCAAAGTAGAAAGTGGAAATCAAAGATAAACCACTTTAATATTTCTTGAGGCGAACTCGTCGTGATGTAATTGTAACACAGGGAGAAGAAAGTGCGCACAACCCCTGATTTCACATGATCTGTTTTATTAGAAAGCCGCAGCAAAAACCCGAAAACATTTTTTTTGTGACGGCGGGNAAGCGACCGCTACAGGAAGTAAATATGTGCCGTGCAGAATGTTCACGGATGTTAACGCAATAACCGTAGCGCTTCGCCAGCACTGTGGCAGCGCAGCGCGGCGCAGCGTGTCCTCGCAGCCACACTATAGTCGGCAACATCTACCTACAGTAGAAAAGATTTCAAAGCTACTTGTACTCCAAAACACTGGAGCTCAGTTCCACTTTCGTGATTGGATGATTTTAACTGTGACGCATTGCAGGCGTCTGCCCGCGGATCACGGAAAACTCAGTTTCGGAGTTACCTGATTCTGATTGGCCCCGTCAAGTAGGGCACTGTCTCCCGACAAAGATACGTGGCCAATAACCGAAGGAAAACTGCACGTATGCCATAGTACATTGGAGTCTAGCCTTAGCGTAAATATTTTTACGAAAAACAGATGGCCCTATCTATACAGGGTGTATAAGTACAGCGGTTACAAACTTTCAGGAGAGATACAGTACACCTAGACGATCGGAAATCACGCAGCAATGCATGGTCGGAAACGCTTTCCTGGCGCGGTAGTGACGACACAAAACACAAGAAAGGAAGGACACGAACAGGTTGAGAAAACATGACTTGATTTCTTCTTCTGGGGTTACGTCAAGGCACTGGTGTACGAAACTCCCGTCAATAGTGTTGAGGAACTTGTTGCACGCATCGTGACAGCCGCTGGGGAAGTCCGGGACACGCCCGGTATTTTCGCCGTCAGATCTTCAATGCGCCGGAGATGTGAGGCCTGCATCACGGCCCGGGGTCGTCATTTCGAACACCTTCTTTAATTATTGCCGTACTAAGAAAATAAACATGTTTTCTCACCCTGTTCGTGTCCTTCCTTTCTTGTGTTTTGTGTTGTCACTACCGCGCCAGGAAAGCGTTTCCGACCATGCATTGCTATGTGATTTCCGACCGTCTAGGTGTACTGTATCTCTCCTGACAGTTTGTAACCGCGAATTCATTTTAGGACAAGTTTTACACCAAGCGCATGTGTATTTATATTGTGTTTTAATATTGGACCACCGTTAGACACTTGCAGGTGAACTCTGAACCCGTAACAGGTCTACAAGTATACAAACACCGAACCCCGTACCACTTGGTCTAAGGTAAAACTGACTGCACACTGAGGGAGCAGCCAATGAACAGAAAGATGAGGCTTGAAAATACATAGATCCGCGGAGTCTATCTTGCAGGACGTTTAAAACGCTAAATTGTTTTCTCTCTAGTCATAAAATATTTGACAGTGGCAGTTGGTTTTTGAGGCGCAGTAACATACACTGCACGAAAACACGTTCAAACCATCTAATTTCATTGTCCTCTTCACTTCACAGACGAACTACCCTCATCATATTGTATTGTACTGTGACGGCGTTTCGTTACTTTTTCAAGTATGTATCCACGGAAATACAGATAACTTATTCCATTACTCAGCTTAAAGCATTATAAGCTCTCTAATTTCGAACACATAGTTGAAATTAATTATGTTACCAACTGAATATATTACTACGCTTTACTTTACATCTGATGATAATGTAATCGAGGTTTCTTTAATATTAAAATAACACCGTAAAAACATTAATAAATATTTAAACCAATGAGGCAAGGAAAAATTATTATTTGCTATGTATGGTAATCTAGCATTTTTAATAACTTATAGTGATTTGCTGTTCTATGAACAAGGTTTCCTAATGGAAACGTGGCATCAGCAATTATTTTCTGAACCGAACTGACGACTGACGTCTAAAAGATCGTGAGTACTATAAGGATGGGCCTTCTAGCGCAATTCAATCTTAAATGTGACGCTTAGGGTCTTGAAAGACCATCTTCTTGATATACACTGAGGAATGATTAGCAGCCGTGTGCATCTCGGGAGGTGGTGATTCGCGTGCCTTCGGAGAGGATGGCAAAGCGCTTGTACCGCCAGCAGTCTGAAGTTCTTCTTCTTAACTTCGTCCGAGTCAATTATGGACCGCACTTTAAATATTTGTATTCTGTTACAAATAATACTCTTGGAAATCCTGTAACCAAAAGAATTTTCTGTAGAACTATTACGATTTATTTTGCAAAAAATACAATAACTTACTAAGTAGACTTGCAATAAATATATTTTTAGTATTGTAGTTAATAATCTTGTATTTCGAATACATTGGCGTTTAGGAAATCTGAAATTGTAATTTTAGTGGGCTATCGAAAAAAAAATTATTTTATAGCAAAAGTGATAAAACCACCTTATATATTACCTTGCCGGAAAAATCATTTAACTGTTAATTTTTTTTGTACTCCATATCTGCAATTGGTTTGCGCATTCCCTTATTCACCATTTCATAAATGCAGAATATATTTTTATGAAATGTTGCATCGGGATGACATTCCATGGAATATTACATTCACATAGTGTTAAAGATTAGTTAAGAATTATGGGAGGGAGAATACGCAGGCACAATCGTATGGATGCATGAAAGTTTCTCTCCTGAGAAAAAATGCTGCTAAAATGTAAAAAAAAAAAAAAAAAAANAATATTCAACATTTTGTTATTCGCGCTCACACACCAATATATTCACCGGTTTTAAGTTGAATACTAATAATGTAATTTAATAATAAAAAATTCTCACTTCTTGATTAAAAACGAATGCTGTTGACTATAAAACTTTATTCAATTTCACAATAAAGAGAGCTCTTGTTATTTTTCAACAATGCGTTTTACGAGTATATCGTGGTGCTTTTACAAAATTTTGTTTAAGTTCCAACTAGTTCATTGTAAAAGTTACAAATATTTTTACAGTGCAGTAAAGTAGGTCTGGTCTAAAGATGGTGCCTACTTTTCCAAGTAGAAATCCACTTTAGAATTATTTGAGTTGCTTATTGAGCAACATACAAAAGTTGGAGCTTCAGATATTCATATCTTGTCTCTCCAAGTTTCCTTGTTTTGGCTCCAGCCAATCAGTTCGTACTTTTATTCATCGACCGGAAATCGTCCGAAGTAGATGACCACTCAAGCCCCTCATTGTCCATTTTAACACACGTTGAGCAAGAATCCCCTTTTAATACACTACCGTCTCTTATATACTCACATTATATTCCTAAACAATAATTGCATTCAGTTAAATGCTTCCCAGCTTATATATTAGAACTGCAACAACTGTTAAAAACAAAGTCAACTAATTACGATAAAAATAATTATAAAAATTATTTCACTTATTCAAGCAGAAAATTTTTGCAATATAAATTATTTTTAACTCCATTAATTTCCTCAGCTTGAAACGAGGAGTACAGAAATCAGAAAACAATTGGCAGTTGCCAGCATATGTTAGCCGCAGACTGCAGATATGCGAGAATGATCTCGTCTCCCGCACATTTTCCCAACATCGGTTAGCCAACTCCCAGTGTAAATTTGAAAGCACAGTGATTCGTAATTTCAAGGAGTTGGTTTTCAATTTATATTTCCCAAAAGATTATTGCTTCTACGAAATACTTTTTGCTTATCTCGAGTTTAAACTATGGTTGTAAATCTCCAGTGGAAATGTACAGTAATTATAAAGCCTGTATTAAAATAAACCTCGTGCAAATACTGAGTCCATAATAATTTGTTTGAATGTCCTAGCAGAAAAAGCTGTTTATTACTGAGACTTAGATCAAATGTTACTCCACACGTGGCGTGCCTCCAATGCCCCACATTCCCTTTAAGAGTTCGACAACGAGCGTTGCAAGGAACGTCTATGGGGAAGAGTGAATCCACGACTCATAAGTACTTAATTCATAGGAAATATCTCGTGCACACACAGCTCAGCGGTTTTGACAGTTTAAGGTGTTTCCTGATTTCAAAGCAGTGAGAATTTGGTAAAGGGATATACATATTATTGAAATTCGGTTTCTTGAAGCCAATTTCGAAGATATAAACTTGAAACAAATACCTAAGTACGAGAAATTATACTGTCAAAGAAGTGCGTATTCTTACACTGGCGGTATATATCTATCTTTAATAGGAATCACCCACAAAAAAACTAATTTCTTTAACATGTATTTCCTTATACCAAATTCTCCCTGCTTTCAAACAAGGCAACAGTCTTTACTTCCGGCTGCTTGGTGATCTTACATTTCTTTGCAATAAAAGTCTTTGATTTATTATATTTACATTTTCATTTTTAACGTAAATTTTGCACTATAAATTTATTACTTAAAACTCGAAATAAGCTATTATTTTTAAGAAGTACTTAACCATTTCAGAGAATATTTAATTTATAGTTACAGGTGTGGCAATTGAGAAAAATATCTTGACGCAAGCTATACTTTAAGCATTTAATGAGCTGTAGCTATACTCTGTGTTCGGTTATAGTAATATAAACCACTCATATAACTTACAGGAGCAGCGCGGTTTACGTAGCATTTACCCAGAGGGAATATAATTGGACACTGGGTCACGCAGTGTTCAGTACCGACCAATCATATTCTTCCGGTACCTTATGTGCATAATTGTGTACGCTTGGTCTGATGGGTCAAGAGTGTTTCGAACGTACACTCACTGTAATAAAAATTCTCGTATCCTGTAAAAATATTTCGTCAACCATGGAATTTGGGAAATATGTACATAAAATTACTGCATTTACGTGTAATTGTGCTTGCACAAGGACAGTGAGAAAGCACTACCGTCGCTCTTCGTGTAACTTCCTCGGAACAGCTCGTGAGATTTGACATGTTCAATACTTGACAGGCGTGAAAAGTGATCGACAGGCATGTCGAGAGAACAGGCGAATCAGTCATACCAACAATTTAAGGAGTTCGAGAGGCAAGATTAAAGGGCTGCGTGAAGCACAGTGGACGGCCCACTGAATAATCAGGTATTAAGGGCGTTCAAGAGTCTGAAACAAGTTTCGAATTTTTTGTCATAAGTAGAATGATAATGTATGATTTGGGACAATGGGACCTGAGTCCGGAGCTCAAAACTTTTCATGTTCGGTCATTCCGACTGGCCGGCGGCCATTTAATTGACAAAATTTCCCACATTTCCCTCAAAATCGAATATTTTCCCCTGAAAATTTTTTTCCCCAATTAAAATTTCCCTATTTGCCATAAAATCAAATTTTCCAGTTTTTCCATTAAAAAAAAAAAAGAAAGCACAAAGATTTTCATTTGCAAAAACGAGTCCCAGAAAGGCACTTTTGAGCAATTGGAAGGATTTGAGAAGCCCTCTTTTAGAGGGCAGAGCAATGGCGGCCAAATTGGTTTTATAGGCATAGGATATGCCAAATCGATACACAAGGTCCAGGATCCAGAATCAGAGCTCATCATCAACCATCTTGGTTCCGACAGCCATCTTAGCCGCCATATTGGATTTGTATGATCTTAACCCTATTACTGTAACCTCGGATGACTTTAAACTCAAAAAATTGCAAAATTCTTCAAAAGAAATGGAAGAGTATTATAAAACCTTCAAAAAATTATAAGAATAATACAAACTAATAGTTTTAAATATTTATAGCAATTTATGTAAAGAAAGTTTTACATATATGGTCCCCCTCCCCAACCACCAAGCTCCACGTCCAGCAGACGACTGACCCTCCTTCAATCAATCACATTGGGTAATTAGTCGGCAAGTCTCCACCCCTCACAACCTATCCCTCACCTATATCCATTTCGTCGTATACAGTCATCTTGTTTTTTTGTTTCTTTTTCAACACATAGATACACTAGTGTATTAATTATTGATTTACCCACCAGGAGAGCTTCTGATTTAGTCACCAGGTGGCAACATTATTGGTTTATATTTTCAATGTATATGTGGTGCTGTTGGCGGCCTCCATATTGGATTATATTTTCAGTGTCTAAGTAGTGCTAATTTTTCGATTTTGCCACTTGCTATCGACCTGTACTGAAGTATGTAAATTGTCATATTTAAATCTTTGTTATATTTTCTTCTTAAGTAATAATTTTTATTTCAAATTTATTTTTTATAAAATGGTTTTTTTAATAAATTAAACACAACATATTTAAAACGAATTTTTTGGAGTATTGTACAAAATGAGAATATGCAAAAAAAATTAATATACACAGGTTTATTAATTGCAATCTTGTGTGTTCACCGCTCGATGTCCGTATCGGTGACTCAGGACTTGTATCGGGCTAGGAAACGCCACCACTACAAATACGACTGTCCACAACATCGTATTAGCACCTTCTAGACCCTTGAAGCAGATCATGCTCGAAGGCGAATAAACATTTATTGTGTGCGAACAGTTATATTTATACATTCTCTGCTGCGCTCACGACAGTATTTTGACGGTGTTGTCTCGGCAATTGTGCGATACAAGCTGGTCGTGAAGTATCAGGCAGAAAGCGTACATGTTTGTACGAATATTTCCATGAGTCGCGAACTAGTTCCTGCAATCAATCACATTCGAACTGAAACGCTCGTCCTGTTTACTCACATCGAACACCATGAGTGGAGCCGAACCCTTGAAATTATCAGGACTCAGTATCGGGGATTGGGGACGCCCATAATTTGCATCTTGGAATTGAGCATACATTTGATATGCCAGCAGGTAATGCCCATTTTCATGGGTGTAGATATCTTGGTGATGGACAGCTATCTGAACTTCTGATGGTACAGTGTGCATGGTCCAATCAGGAATGACTGGTATCTGTGGAGTTTTACTTTCCTGACACTGTCTTCAGAAACAACCGCCTCTTCGATGTTTATGTAATATTCCATGGCGATCGACTTCGAAGCCCAGACTGCGAAGGAATATCTCGTTTGCATGTGTAAACGCCTTGGTGACCTGCAACGTATTGATTGCAGTTTTTTTTACAACACTTTGTCTTATTGCTTTTGGTCGTCGTAAATCTTATCCCCATCTTCTCAAATGTAGGCGTGGAATGATTTCTTCGTTTCGGAAGTTCGCCAACTCGCAGTGCTGGTCGACGACTGTCACTACCACCTCGTGTGCTCTCTTCGCGTCGACCGGAACATAAATGATGCCTTGCAGCGCCATGGCCAGTTTAAAACCTGGACGGAACATAGGCGGAAATTCATGCAGCGTATTGCTCCGCCTGCCATTGAGGTATATGCCGCTCGCTAAATTGCAGTTTATTCACACCACGTTTACTGGGGCGCGATGACTCGTGTGTTTTGCCAGCTTCGTAGATCCGTTACTCGAATCCCAGTATCGTTCAGATGGAATCCGGTTTCGTAAAGTTAATATACCCGCTGCATCTGATGACAGTCTTTAGAGTATTGGGATTCCCATTTAGTTTGAAGTCTGTGTTGGGGACAGTGATTCTTCAGTGTACCTTGCAATGTCGTCTCGTTCATGACAGCCTACGGGCAGCGATACCTCAAGGGTGACATTGCCGCCTTTCGCAAGGTAAATCTTACAGTTTTTTTTCTTCATAAATGTTCGGTATCACATTGTAGGTTTGAAAGTCGACAATGCCTCCAGGTGTTTCTCCCTCCAGGTCGAGTGGCGGAACGTGTACCGCGCCCAGCTAGGAGCTACGACACATCAAGGTAAGCATTATCGACATGACTGAAGGTTTTCTGTCGCTGTAAAGCCATACTTGTACGAACGGACGAGAAAGGAGAGACGCAAGTGTCCGGAGATAAATGTGTTCGGTAACTGCTTCATCTCGTTGTTTCATGTCAGCGTCGTTCCTTTCAGGTACCGTCGCAGTTCGGGTCGAGGATGCAAATTACCGAACTGTCATAATATCTGCATTTTGGCCATGTTTTATGTAAACCACCCAGTGCGTACTGGGCCCGGTTGTCGTGCCCAGGTCGATTACAGCACATTCGTCTCTCTTGGGTTTAGAGGGCAAATCATCTTTCATAAATACACCACGTAAATTAGGAATATACTATCTGGGTGCATACAGTTGCAAATCCATGTTAGTGAGCAGTCGTTTCGGTAGAGATTTCATTAGTGCCTCTTCCTGTCGCATTGCTTCTGCACACTTCCTCCTCCTACTGGGTATGGCCTTTGGTAGAAACCTTGGTATTTTTTTACCCATGGCGATAACTTTCATATTTGCATTGTGCCTTTGGGCCTTGGACAACTTCTTNGAAACCTTGGTATTTTTTTACCCATGGCGATAACTTTCATATTTGCATTGTGCCTTTGGGCCTTGGACAACTTCTTCTGTTCATTCTATGCTGTGTTAACGGTTCTGACTATACCACTCAAGGCTCCGACTGGGCCCTCGAGGGCCCCAAGAGCAGGCAAAAGCAATGGAAAATCTACCCGTAGATGATTTCTTGGTCTTGCACGCATTTCTTGCCTTTGTCGTCGTTTTTTGATTCACTTGTGCGCTTTTCTCACTCGTTGCATCTGTACACATTTTAACCTGTGCATTTCTCTTGCTCTTTTAACCCATTCCTAACTTCACCTTCATTGCGCTGGATATGCCCCATGCCGCAACTGTTTTCTCCGAGTCCAGTGTCTGATGGTTTTCTTATCTCGTCGGCCTTTTATGCAAATATTTTGTATGTTTTGTTAGATGCTTGGCTGTCCTTGTTTAGGGAGCAAGTTATATCGCGCTGCTTGCACGCCTCGTCTAGTGCATTGATGCCTGTGTCACAGTGTGAGAGCCTGCTAGCTAACTTGGTTCCTAGCCTGCAGATTTGTATCCGAGAAAGTACAGCTCGAACGGTCGATTGTTGATCAGCAGATCAACGATGCTGCTTCCAGCAATGGTCTTACCACTTCGAGGCATCACGGTCAACTGACTGCGAAAAGTATAAATATGTTCCTTTAATAAATTTTTGTTTCAGTTTCATTCTAGACTTGAAACAGTATGGACGAAAATTGCTAATGATGCATCTCCTTTAACGCTTCTGGGGTAATGCGATTACAGCTTTGCGCAACTTGCGTAGACATGAAACAACCACTTGCAGAATAAAAAGTTCAAGTATGACATTTGAGTGGAATAGTAGAGGAACCTATGTTCTTGGACATGATTCATGGGTAGGAACCAGGAGCCGTCCGCCATCTTGGATGACATTACCTCCAGCTCTGTCATTCCTGTCAGTCAGCAACCATTTTACAGACAAAATAATTAGTTTCACCCCAAAAATCACTTCATAAATAAATTATTTTACCCAAAAATCACTTTTTTCCAAGAAAATATTTTTTTTATTCCCTCAACCCTTTTAAATCCCCAAAAATTTATGAAAAGTATCCCAAACATCAGCCACAATGAGGAATCTGAGAATTAGATTAAATAATATTATTTTAAAAATTATTTATTGTAATTTAAATTTAAATATATTCTAATAATTAAAAAAATTAAAGGCATAAGTATTGAATGTTATATATCACCGGACTCGTCTTATCAAGCCGCATAGGATCAGAATGCCATGTCGAATATGTATCACAATATCAGGACAATCATATTGGATTTAATAGGTGTGCCCCTACCCGGCTTCCATTTCAAAACTCAATATTATCTCACTTCCTTACCAACACACCTCAACCACACCTCAACCAATATACAAACTCGTCACCATATCTTAACCTCTCCCCCACTAGCCCTCCCTAGCCATCCTTTGATCCTTTAAACCCATTTTCTATAAAAGTATCTTGCAATTTAAGCGTTTTATACTCAAGCATCGTCAACGGAAATTATATTGAAAATATCTGTACATTC
>NQII01000682.1:0-15296 GCA_002778355.1 Clitarchus hookeri | reverse complement strand
ATTTACAACAAGAAAAATGTATCATGCAGGAATAGGGATTTGAAGCGAACACCTCTGGAATAAGAGTCGGGTGCTCTAGCCACTGAACCACACAAGTGAACCTAAACAGTTAAACTTCAAAGTAGTATGGTAGGTTTCTAAACAAGCAAACTGCATTCGCTCCTACAATTATATTAGTGCATTAAACATTTTGTTGTATTATTTGTATATTTCCGTTACATCCGTTGTTTACGTGTATCTCGGTATATAAATATACAGGGAATGTGACTTCTCACCAGAAAATACAAAAACACATATTCTAAGCCGGAATAATTTTGTCTTTAACTTATTAAGTGGATTCTAAAAAAAAAATTCTAAAAATTGTAAAAAAAAATTCGCTTTTTTAGAGTGTGCCTGCTCAGTTCTCTTGACAGGAAAGAAAAAAGAAAAATCGTAGTCAATTTCAGGACCTTGCGCGTAGGGGCGACGGGCCGCTCGCCACAAGTGTTATTGTCACCCGTATCGCTGTGACCCGGACGAGGAAAAAAAAAAACAATCTCGGGCGCATGTACTCTTAAGTATAGTCTATTTACGGTTTCTTCACATTTTTGAATAAAACCTTTGAAAAATACCCAATGTATTATGTGTTTGGTTATTCCCTAAGTATGTCATGTATCACAAACGTTTTATACTTATTTTACAATACAAGTATATTACCTCCTGTTTAAATTGAACTTTGCTTATTTTTGTATATGAATTATAACATTTCATTTACAACTAATATGTATAAAAGCAGAGATAAAATGTGTGTGTGTTGGTAATGCCTAGTTAGAAATAGCTCTCCTGCAAAATAGTACCCAGCTTAGTGAGCACGAATGTGGTGCGTTGTCTCTTTGGCAAGTTCCTAGACTTAGTTAAGCTTTGTTTGCACGAGGCGGAGAAATATCCTTAAAGTACAACTTTAGCAGGGCTCCAGAAAAGTTGGAAGTAGCCGTGAATGGACTATATATCCAAGTGTATCTAAACTATTTTAATAAACTTTTGGAGGTGATTCCTTGGGTCAGAAGTGTTCAAATGAACACGTGTCCTACAAGGCGTTGTTATTGAGTTACAAGACTTGCATTGGCCACATCACTGGCTAAGGTTAGTTCAACGTAACAACACAGCGGCGGTAGTGATGCATGTTACCAGAATGTGGAACGTCTGTCACTCAGTAACAACACTCTGCAGGACATATGTTCATAGGACCAGTTTTGCTTATTTTGATTCCAGGGATCACCTCCCGAAGTTTGTTACAATAGTTTTGTGACACGCTGTATAGTGTGCCAGACAGACGGAGGCTGAGAGACTGACGGAGGACGGGCGAAATGCGTGGGTGGTGCAGCGACACGAGCGAGGGGTGAACGACCAACTGAACTCCGCGCAGCGCCGGAAACTGTATCGTGCGCATTTCCGCTTCCTGAAGACAATACCACCCTCCTGGGGGTCGGGGGTGGGGGGCAGTCTACGCCTGATAAGAGCACGTCGAGTAACCGGACCCGCTCGCAACTCCCGCCTTCGCGAGGGAAACGCATGTCGCCTCCGGAGGAGAAGCTGTGAGTGACGCGTGATGGACCACGAACACACGCGCCGTGTCCTTCCTGACAATGTGTCCTGCCTGACATGTGTCCTGCCTGACATGTGTCCTGCCTGACATGTGTTCTTCCTGGCATGTGTCCTTCCTGGCATGTGTCCTGCCTGACATGTGTCCTGCCTGACATGTGTCCTGCCTGTATACTCTTCCCAGATGAACCCCGGCGAACACGGACTTATGTCATACTTTCGTTTGGCATGAAACTGAGACAAACAACCCTGTAGCGCCAGGCTTTGGAAATGACCCACAGCTCTGTCTCTAGGACACGGAATACTTCAGAATACAGAGGTGAAACGTCCGCCTGTACAGCAAACTGCAGCCGCACGCGCCTGCAAAATGGCGTCTCTGACCAGCAACATGCAGGAACGCCGTTCGCCAATCAGCGGAGTAGAATGTAGTGGAGAGATTCGGGCGGCTCTTAACATCGATGTCTTGAAAGCCAACGAGAGTGAAGTGAGGTGAGTATGGAGCAGTGCCAGAATGCACAGGAGATCCCCGAGAAAACCGGCCGACCAGCGGCATCGTCCGGCACGATGCCCACGTGCGAAAATCCGGGAATCGTGTCCAGTTCTCCAAGGTTGGAGGCGAGTATTCTAACCACTACAACACCGCGGCCCCATGACGATCAGTGCCGGGTAACATACTCGCTAGTCGGCAGCCCAACCAACAGGGAAACTTTCTGTAGCATGCAGTAGCCAATCAGACACAAGGTTTGTTACCAGAGACTTGCGCAGCCAAACAGAGAACGGATACGCTCATATTAAAGGGACGTTAACAGCGGATAATGGGGCAAAACTGCCTCCCCGAAGTGACAGCAATGTTGTACTTCCATCCTGTAACAGCATCAATTCAGCGTCTAATATCGAAAGTCCTTATTAACAACGTATTTAAGGGGGGAAAATTTTCACTTAGTATAGTGATGATATTTATTTTTAAATACTATCACTACTCTCGAAATGTACCTATGCAGTGAGATAAAGTATTCAAATACGATTATGTATTTTAATTTTCAAACTACTTGGATAAAAAATAATTATCTCAAATTGTTGTGTAAAATTGCATCTAGAATCTTAAACATGCCGCCACTTATTACGAGAAATCTTAATTGGGCAAAACTTGGCCAGTATATAAAATAAGTTCACAAACTGGCCTCAAGTATAAACGATAGGACGGAATCATAATTAGTATTGTATGAAACTTACAGACCTTCATGCCGAACAATGTAACACGTATGGCAGTCTTCAACTGCACTAAAACACTCTTGAGTTTAATACGCCGCTAGACGAAAACAGAACAATAAATATGAAATCAAAGATACCACATTGCACAACCATCGACACAAAATACTTTCAGGAATTTTGAAAGAGAATAGCCCTACATCGAGTATAAATAGGAACAGACCTTACAAGACCTTCCCTAAAACGACTCACAAAGAATCAATAACATTACTAAAACGGTAACAGTGTTTTCTAAATCACGTAAGATGAAGTGCATTCTCCATAGTGCATTAATTCCCTCGTATTCTTTATTTGCAAGGGAAAAAAGTGCTGCCTGAGAATAAGTCTCTAGCTAGTGAGTGGAAAAGGGATTGGTTGACTTCTTACTTCACGGACGTGTAACTCATTATCTTTCACTTACGCGATGTGACGTCCCAGCAGAAGAAAATCAACTACACTATAGAAACGCGTATCCTTCCCGATGTGATAATTTCAGTTATGCTAATACTTTTCGACTGTTAGGCTAATTACATGTATTAAATTTTATTGCAATTCAAAAAGCACACAATGCTTTTTTTTTTCAGAAACATAACTTAAAAATTTTTAAATCAGGATTTTTTTTGTAATTTGTCTGGCAGTGGGTTTAAATGACATAAACCTTAGCCGTACAGTCCATCCCAGTTTCCACTCAACTCTCGTTTCAGTGAGGGCGTGCCATCCACCCTACTAGTGCGTTCTGTGTAGCGAGTGACTTCCCTGGAGAAAATTCTGCTCGTATTCACCTCACACTTCTAACCGATAGATAATACCACCTTGTTTCAATTATTTTTAATTTAAAAAAATCTTATAGGGCAGCATTAAAAAAATAATAATATGTAATTTCAGAAACATTTTTTAAAGCCGAGTACAGTAAAGATATCTCCAATATAATTTCGTCTGAAAGATATACATGCATGCGTATATATACTGGATGTTTGGAAACTCAGTTCCTAAACACCACAGATTCTTTGGACCAAGTGTAANTTCCTAAACACCACAGATTCTTTGGACCAAGTGTAATACGGAAGCCCTGTACACTTACGTATATCCGGAAACGTACTTTTATATCAAATAATTGTGTTCGAAGGTGCTGCGCACGCCGCCTGTATAACAATTCTGTACGATATGGGTGGAGGACATATTGCATAACAAGCAGGTGTGCGACGCTGCGTATGGAATAACATAGTTATTCTCAGAGGATTGTGTAAGCAAAATTCATCATACGAGTATTGCAGCTATCCGTATGCAAAACTAACAACTTCGGTACACATCAGTTTTGCATGGCGAGGGAAGACTTTCCTTGCCAAAATATTAGTATTGAGCCACCCCCCTCCCCTCCAGAGTATAGGCAGTGTGAGGTGGCGCAGTGGTAACTCACTGGACTCGCATTCGGGAGGACCCGGCTTCGATTCCCGGTAGGGCCATACTGATTTCGGTTTTCCATGGTTTCCCGAAATCACTCCAGGCGAATGCTGGGTATGGTCCCTGACAAAGGCCATGCCTCCCATTCCTCCCCAACCCCTCTTCCCTGTGGGGGCCGCGGTAGCTGGGCGGCTAGCCTGCTCGCCTCCCACCAAGGGGAACCGGGTTCAATACCTGACAAGGTCACTCCCGGATTTTCTCACGAGAGAATCGCGCCGGACGATGGCACTGGTCGGCGGGTTCTCTCGACGATCTCCCGTTTCCCTCGCTCATTTATTCCGGCGATGTTACATACTCACCTCAATCGCCCTCATCGGCTCTCAAGACCTCGCTGTTAAGAGCCGCCCAAATATTTTCACTCAGTCACTCACTCTCTTCCCTGTGCAACTTGCACCGTTTCTAATGGCTTCTTACTGTCGACGAGACGTTAAGTCCAGTTACCTACCTACCTACTACCTACCTACTACCTACCTACTACCTACCTACTACCTACATACTACCTACCACCTGAGTAGAATAAACCTTAACCATCGGACTTGAAGAAGTCCCGCTGCCATGCCGTCACCTTGCCAATTGAACCACCAAGCAGGAATTACGTACAAAGATGAAAATATGTTTATTAGATAAATAAAGATATATGCAACTCTAAATGTTGCGCTTTTGTTTTTTAACTTCTGTTGATAAAATTTTGTTAATACAAATATTTCGTGTTAATGCACTCTTTTCGCCACATTTCATGCAGTTTAAATCTGCAAACCGAGCGGTATAATGTCTGCGTGAAAACGAAATAAATTACGTCAAAACGAAATGAATGACACATGTTAATTTTAAAAAGAATGTTTTATGGGGTTTATAATTTCTTATGTTGTTATTTTATTTGATATAGGCTACCATGTTGAACTGAGCCATCAGTCAAAAAGCAAATAACTGAAGAAAAAATACAGGGAATGAAATGGTTGCTGAATCAGTGGAAAATGTTACTAAATCAGTAAGTGAAGGGAAATTGGCATATTTTTCACGTATTCTTCAGTTAAATTGACTGAAGTGACTGTTGAATACGTCAGGCGCTGTTAACAGATTTAAACAGTGACTTGCTCAGTAGAGTGGATCACATGAGTTCGACAACCATTGACAATTATTCGCAGAAGAAGAAAATCAGCTTGTGTCATATTTAATCTTTGCCACAAACACTTAAGTTCGGTCACGATGTTTATACTTATAGTAAGTAGATACTACCAGGTCAGACGATGTAAGGCGCCGGGGAGGAGCGGGGGAGCAGGGGGAATCATCGGCGTGTGGTGAACTGTTGCAAGGGAAGCTGTGTTTTGCTCTGTGCTGTACCTAATCGATTGCTGGTTTACACATCGGCCACCTTAACGTAAATTAGTAGTGCATTTGACGTCACAGCACGTGTGTAATGGGTGCCTCGCAGCTCTCTCGTGAGTGGCCGCAGTACATCCAGTTTCTCCCGGCTCCACTCTGGTCACTGGTTCCTGCTGCGTGCGCTGAGTGTGTACAGCACTGAGCAAGCACCAGCTTACCTTGCAACACTTCCACCACACGCCACTGGGGGGGGGGATGTACGACTGTTGGTCACCACGTGTGCGCGTGTACACCTGCCTGCACACAAACGTCAAGCACAAAGCAGGAAATCATCCTCAGACTACCCGGATAGTCGGCACTGTGCCAGGAACTTATGGTCACTGCAGCAGTGCCTACTTGTAGCCGAGAGCTTCCCATCACTTCCCGACATGCGAAAGGTCAGTGAAAGAGGTAAGAGAGGGAATGGTGTGGCCTTGTGTAGTTCACTTGTGTTTCCAGATGCACGCTCGTCTCGGTCTATAGAGAGCCCCACTCTTAGATTGCGCGCACTGTTGCCAAATCACCCCAACTCTGCGACGTAACTGGCAGGCTGAGTAACGAATGGGTGGCGAAGTAAATAGCCTGATTAAGAGAATCTTATATGTTTACGAGCCCGACAACTCTTAAGTGAATCCAATCCTGCGACGCAAAGCTAAGCGGCTCATTTGAATCTGAAATATGTGATTGCATGGCGCANCTCTTAAGTGAATCCAATCCTGCGACGCAAAGCTAAGCGGCTCATTTGAATCTGAAATATGTGATTGCATGGCGCACACGCAACGAAAATAACGAAAATGGCATATTTTTTGAGGCTGCAGAAATATAAGTAATGAGGAAACAGCGCACACAGGAACAAGGACAGCGATAACGACAGAGATCGTGAATCGGAAAGAGGGAGCGAATGTATATTACACAGTACACTGNAACGACAGAGATCGTGAATCGGAAAGAGGGAGCGAATGTATATTACACAGTACACTGCAGTATAAGAGTGAGGCGCTGTATAGTAGTATATGGATGTGAAATAGTGTCGCGGTGTCTTTAATGTGGTTGGGTCCTCTCGCTGTTGGCAATCTGTGTAAGCTGTTTATGGTAAGTAAGCATTTATAATACCAACCTTTGAAAAATGTCACTGCCCCTTCCTGCATGTATCTGAACGGGCACGCTGTCTGGCGTATGCGCCCAGTAAAGTTGGTAACGACGGAGGCAGGCAAAGTAGTTCCATGCCTGGGCTTTGAATTAAATAAAAGTGCTCAGTAAACATTCGTCAAGACTGCAACTGCTTTTTTTTTTAATGCGAATAAAGTTAAGAATTAGCAGCTTTGTTAAATATTAACTTTACTAATAATGATGCAGTTTCACTTGACCGATGCTTGAAGAGAGTGATTAGGCCCTTGGAAATGTTAATGCTACGTAGGGTGGAATAATATAGTGTGCACACACGTCGATTGTAAACAGGACTACAGGGCTTTTGACAGTGCTCGACAGTTTAATGTACGAAATATCTTCAGTCTAGCCCGTTAACCAATAAACTATACTGACTTTCTTACATGTAAATGGCTTTATTTTTAATTTTAAGAGTATTAAAACACCGTTAGAACTGCGCATTACTTAACAGTTGTCTCCGTTACTNCGATGCTTGAAGAGAGTGATTAGGCCCTTGGAAATGTTAATGCTACGTAGGGTGGAATAATATAGTGTGCACACACATCGATTGTAAACAGGACTACAGGGCTTTTGACAGTGCTCGACAGTTTAATGTACGAAATATCTTCAGTCTAGCCCGTTAACCAATAAACTATACTGACTTTCTTACATGTAAATGGCTTTATTTTTAATTTTAAGAGTATTAAAACACCGTTAGAACTGCGCATTACTTAACAGTTGTCTCCGTTACTTGCCAGAAATGAGAGTTTTCTTTACTTAAAAGCAGACGTCAGTCCCTCGCTCGCAGCATCCACCGCCATTGTCTGCACGTTTCTTGTGGATTGAATGGCACGTATTTTCAGTTTTATTCATATCCGGCTCTGAAGGGGCGCAGCTGGGATATTGAGTCGTCCAGAACGATCCCATCTGACCGTTATTAAAGCCCAAGGGCAAGAACTCCGGCTCGTCTTTTATAAACACGATTTCTTCTTTCCGCAGTGCACCACTTGAGCAAAAAGAAGAAACCTTTCTCTGAAATGAACTTCGACGAGACTTGCGCGAATCTTCAAGATTTCCTCTTTCCCACTGTCGTTCGTGCTTTCTTCTTTTGTGTACTTGAAATTTGCCCGTAGCAGGAAATTAATGAATTTAAAAGGCTTTGTTTTAGTGCATTCACCAAAGCTGAAAAAGAAGTTATAAAAAAACTGGCAAAACGTTAATTTTAAACAGATTCATTTATATATTTACTTCCTTCGAATTTAGGTAGCTATTTTTAGCACGGTTTTAAATAGAACTTTGCAAGTAACGTTGTTTCATAGGAAATTAATTATGTATTAATGTATTAGTATTATAATTGAAAGTAATGTGATAGAAAGTTCGTCTTTCGATTAATTTATAGCATAGAGCAGGCAAGTATTTGAGTTTTCTGTAATAATAAGTAAGCTACAACATTTTTGACATGAGATTTTCACATTATATCCACAATCTTCAAAAACTAAGTCAATGACAAGACATCTACTTTGATTCTCGAGTTACAAAATGTTGCGCCGCACTCAAGTTTGCTCTGAAAGAAGCGGCAGTTCTTTCTTTCGCCTTTCCACCTCGAATGGTTAATCTCATACTGACACTTATATTTGAGTTATAACTTGGGGACAGTGTTAAACGCTATGGGTACAACCACAAAAACTAAACCCTCAATTAAAATCCTAAGTTCATAACTACCTGCTTAAACATGCATAATGCTTTCACCATCACCTTTATCGATTATTACACCAAGATTATGTAAAGTTTTTAACTGGCGTATTCTCTTTGAGCTTGCGTGGTTGCATGCTTTGTCTTATAAACCTAGGTTCATCTGCTTGCAGTGTCCATCCTTTAATACACACACGATGAAGTCAGGTTGGATCCACATTTAAAGTAAGATATNTTCATCTGCTTGCAGTGTCCATCCTTTAATACACACACGATGAAGTCAGGTTGGATCCACATTTAAAGTAAGATATAAAAGGGCTCATATTACGTACCGTGTGTTAAAGCATGAACTATAAAATGCACAAACGCTCAAAATAATAGTAAATTTACTACAACCGGCATTTTATAAATATTTTCCAAAATCACACCAAGGAAAGTTAAATGAAAAATATTTATGAATCATTACGAATCTGTACAATGTTTGTAGTATAGTTTCTTCACAGGTTAAAATATCTAAAACTTTATGTTACCGATATAACTTGCCGAATTTCCTTTATAGTCAATTTCCTGTTGCTTTCAGCTNAAAATATCTAAAACTTTATGTTACCGATATAACTTGCCGAATTTCCTTTATAGTCAATTTCCTGTTGCTTTCAGCTGTTCTGAAGTCCTGCTTAACTTATACTTTGAAGCTTTTCAACCGCCCCTTATAAATTTTTTTTTAACCAAATTTAGAAAATTACACAAAAGGAACAACTTACCGCATTCGTACGCACTCAGTTACATAATATTTTGTATGAGAACTATTTCTTATTAGGCATTACCAACATAAATGCTTTATGTCTGTTTTTAATCGTATTAAGTATAAATAAAATATTGTAATGTAGAAAAAAAAAAAAAAAGGAGATTTAAGAAAAAAAGAAGCTACTTTTATGCTATCAGACGCGTAAAACGCTTGTTATACTTGGTATATTTATTTTAGGATAGAACCGAACACATCATACATGAGGTGATTTTTCAAATATCTCATTCAAAAAGTGTGATGATACAGCGAAAATACTATACAGTCGTATAATCAAGCATTATCGGTTACTTCCCAACGACTTGCATAGAAAAAAATTAATTTTTTGACAAATAAATTAAAGAATTATAATAATAATTCCACCAAATCTAGCTGGTATCGGCGCAGATGTGTTAAGTTAATATAATTTCATATCTGCCACATCTTGAAAATTGCGAATTATTGAAATTATTACTTGCTGATCTTAGCAAACACAGTAGATACTTCACCAAACCAACTCTATTTGAAATCGATTTAATAGCTTCAAGATCATGGCATATAACCGTATATAAACAAGAAAGGTTTTTTACAATAATTGACAGTGTTAGGAGGCTTTCTGTCGGATACGTTGTATTGAAAATATGGTGGCACGTGGCTGATAATTTGCTGTTAAGAATATGGTTTAATACTCAGGATGATACTATTTGTCATAATGGCAGATTACGAATGTGTCAAAACGTACAAATAGTTCACATAGTTAATGCTGGCAGCACATAAAATGGATATATAATCGATTTAACTGTTCCAGAAATAACGAATTATAACAAGACATTATAGGTATAAATAATGAGCCTACTTTCCTCTACACAGGTGCAAATAATTTGTAATTAAGTTATTAAAATCTCAGACGGTAAGTAGGCCTTGACGTCTCGCTGACAGCAATATCATTAGAGATAGAACGAGAAACATATGTAACAGTAGCGATACAATTACAAATACACATGTGCCTTGCGCGGGACTCAAACCCAGAAAATCTTGTACCGTGAGCTATTGTGCAATCAAATGCATTACGAAGGTAGGTTTCGGAGCATCAACTCCGCAAGTATAAATCTAATGATTTTAATGATAGGGTGTGCTAACCTGAAATACTTACAGCGTCGTCATTTTGAAAATAGACGTCTGAGCCACTTAAACCGCGTAAGTTTACATGGCGTACCATAACGCTACGTGAGTGAAAAATTTGGTGGAATTCGGTTTATCGGTTCCTGAGATATGGAATAAAAACTTCACGTTCTCATTTAGCGGTATCGTGCAGAAAAACCTACGAAAAGAACTTTAATATACAATAATTCTATTAGGCACTGACAAGATACAAAGTTTGGTTGAATTTAGTTGATAAGTTTACTAGNACTTTAATATACAATAATTCTATTAGGCACTGACAAGATACAAAGTTTGGTTGAATTTAGTTGATAAGTTTACTAGAAATTACTCACTTATATACGTTATTTATATTGCCCCCATTTTGAAATCAGTATCGTGCCCCGCTTGAATCGTGTAAGATTACGTGGTCTTCTGTAGCACTACTAGTGTGCGAAAATTGGTGGATATTAGTCTAATCGTTTTGGAAATATGGCATTACTGTTTTACTATCTTACAAAACACCAGTAGCATACTTGATGCTTCTAATGAATACTGCTAGCCTAAACTATTTGGTTGAATTTTGTTGAATCGTTTAATATATAACACACAAATCTAAATTGCTTACATTAACTCCATTAGAAACAGTCCTGCCCCACCTAAAACCAGTAAGTTTACAGTCGCAACCGTTGCACTACCTGCGTATAAAATTAAGTGAGTCACTGACTGAAGAGATTTAGGCGGCTGTTTACATCATGGTCTTTAGAGCCGATGAGGGTGAAGTGAGGTGAGTAAGGAGAAGCGCCGGAATGAAGGGTCGGGGGAAACGGGAGATCTCCGAGAAAACTCTATAACCAGTGGTATAGTCCGGCACGATTCCCACGTGCGAAAATCCGGGGACTGAACCGGGTTCGCCGTGGTGGGAGGCGAGCAGGCTAACAACTCAGCCTAAATTGTAAAGGGAATCGGTTGGTTGGTCCCATATATGTGGCATAAAACCTCAATTTTTTTCATGTAATGATCATCGACAGTAGTTATAAAAAATTTCACGTATTTAGCACATTTGACGATTGTCATAGTCACTGCTTGCATATAAAGTGCGGTTAAAATGTTTTGGAACATGTGTCATACCAAACAAAAATATTTACAAGGCTGTTATTTTGAAAATATATGACCAACTCCTTAAATCACATAACTTAATATGGACTATAAATGTAAACCTTGTCACCTGAATTTAATGCCAATTATATAATTGTTTCCCGATACAGTACATAAAAGCTTACTGTTGCATGTGGCGCTATCTGCAAAAATGGTTGAGAAAAGAGTTTATTTATGTATGTATTAGCTCATTTGATGAGTGCATTGATACTGCCATTATATTAAGTTAAGATGAAATTGGTTACATGGCTCCGTAGATACAGCATACTAAACTAAAATGTTTACATAGCCGCTATTCTAGAAATAAGTGCCTGATCCTCTTAAAACCTACGAATAAATATGGCCTACCGTAATACTACTTGTTTGCCAAATTTGGTACGAATTGTTTGCTTGATAGCCGAGATATGACAAAACTTTATTTATTCATGTGGGGCTCTCTAACAAAATGACAGAAGAAATTGTTAATATATGTCGGCATATATGCTAATTGTAATACATAATATTAACTTAAAAAGTTTTGTTGGATTTGGCCAAAGGTATGTTACATACAGCAAAAAAAAAAAATCAAATTTGCATGGCCGCTATTTTGAAAGTAAGTACTTCATCCATTTAAACCACATATGTCTTCATAGCCTTCTATAATTTTACCTACGTGCCAAATTTGGAGAGAACCAGTGGAGTTGTTTTCAAAATATAACTTAAAATCTTTATGTTTTCATGAAGTGATATCTGTAGAAATACTAGACCCGACAACACCATACATATTTAAATCCAATGCTTACATGGCGCATTGTCAAAGAACCAAGTGTGGTTTAAATTGGTTAAATACTTCCCGAGATATGCATATTAACTTATCTTATACAGCCTCAACAATATTGTTTTCTTTGACGTACAAAAAACTTACAATGCATTTTTTTTATTGAGTGTATGTGCTGTAAATATACGATGCTTGATGAAATTTTGTATCAGCGATCAGGAATATTTGGCGAGGCATATGCAGTGATCCGCACAGAGAAACGCAGGTGGACAGGAAGGCAGTCTAATAACTACTACTATATTATTGTTACCTTTGCGAAGGAGACTAACAGAAGTTTGGCAGGTGTAGGCACGTCTTCAAGTATCGTCGACTACGATGTCATTAGACACGTAGCAAGTTGGCCAGGGAAGCAGGAACGGAGAGGGGATCAGCCGTGGTCTGTAGTCAGGATCCATCCCGGCATTCGCCCGGAAAGATGTCGTGAAGCCGTGGGAAACCGGGATCGGGGCGGCCGAACCGGAATTCGAACCCAGGTCCTTTCGAATGCGAGTCCAGTTCCATTGCGTCGCCTAACTAATACAATGTAAACACCTTGACATTGTATTTGTTCTTTGTGTATACAGGCATATATAGNAACTCCAAGACTTGATATTCCCATTTGACTACTCTAATTGACCAACAGTTTGACTACTCTAATTGGCTAACAATTTCACTAATATAATTAGCTAACAATTGGCGTGGCGCACCCCGACGGGTTCTTGAACCAGTAATAAAAGTATCAAATGCAGAGTGATCAATCATCTTTGACGAGTTCACTCAAATGATTGACTGCGTTCTGCCAATGAACTCACGGATTGTACTGTTCTCAAGCCTAACCCGTCTTAAAAAAATAGCGCGAGTTTCGCAAGTGTGTAGTTATTAGACACGCCCAGATGAACTCCGAGTCAGTAACAGACCTGCAAGACGACAAGCTACGAATCCCGTGCCACCTGAATCAAACCTGGTTACACATTGGGACAGAAGCCAATGAACAAGAAGCTTATGCTCGAAAATACACAGTGCAATGGAATATAACATAATGGGGATTTAAAAGGAGACATTTTTCTGCCCCTACTTATTGAACGTCCCCGTGGTGAGTGAGTGAATGAAGATATTTGGGTGGCTACTCTTAACATCATAGGTCTTGAGAGCCAATGAGTGTGAAGCGAGGTGTGTATGGAGCAGTACCAGAATGCAAGTGCGGAGCGAACTGGAGATCCCAGAGAAAACTCGCCAACCAGTGGCATCGTCCGGAATGATTCCCACATGCGAAAATTCGGGAGCGACTTCGCAAGGAGTCGATTCCGGATCGCCTTGGTGGGAGGCGAGTAGTCTAACCACTACACCATGTGCGTGGCTGCCTACACCCCGGGTTCCAGTTAGTCAACGAACTTAATGACTACATATATATAGTTATATGTTTTTATATACAATTACAAACACACGCTCTGTCCCTTTCTAAACTGAAAAAACAGTTTTGTGGTCACCGAAATAATTTTTTGGCGACCACAAAATTATTTTGTCAATATAGACTTGACAAAAGATTTTGTGGTGCTAACAAAACGTTTTTGTCACTCCAGTATTTAGTGGAAACTACAAAATGACGTTTGTGGGCAATAATGTATTCGTTAGTCGCAGCGAAAATGTTACGATGATAGCAGCTATACGGACAAGTGAGGTTCGCGGAAGTTCTTTGCGGGTTGTAGGTATGTATAATATAACAACAATTGAACACTAACTTCAAATGCGTCATGAGGGGGATTCGAATCTTGGACCTTTCAACTGCGAGCTCAGAGTGTTACCTTTACGCTACCTTGCTCGACGTTAAAGCGGTGTCTTTAGCATGCATATAAAAGAATTCTAATAAGAGGCACACTCGACAAGGCTTGCACACTTCAACTCATGGAAAGTCAATTTTCTGGAATAATTTACGTGTAACATTTACTTGCTTTGAATAAAGGAATCATATAATCCGTTCATAAGTACTTAAGAATATCCCTCATGAATTAGTTCGTAACTTGATGCAAAGAACCGAACACAGACCAATATGGCGTCGTTGCCAGACAGAAGGCGGCCACTTCGAATACGCCAGAGCGCATGCGCAGAATATAGAGATGTAGTGTTGCAGTCGCGGCAAAATGTTTTACTGTGGATAACGTGAATGCTGTTACTGACAACTAAATATTTCATAGCAGCCAAGAAATTTTTTTTTACAAACAAATATGTTTGTGAGCATTAAATAGCTCTCGTACTAGTCAATCTACATGTTTTTGGGCACCACAATCTGTTTTTTACTAACAACAAAATGTCGCCTTGGAAAGAAACCAACCATACAGTTTTTGTAGCCACCAACAATATTTTTTTTCTCAGTATACGTTACAATGAGGGAATCGACAGAGCAATTCGGTGTGAACCTCAGAGATAAGTATCAGTGGGACGCAACGGGCGTGGTCTACCGCGGAAGATGTTACGAAAATATCCGCAGTTGTGTTCTGTCGTCTCTTCCACCACATCCTCTTCCGGTTGTTCCGCGAAAAGTTGAAATGCTCTGACGTGGCCAGTCTTTGTTACTTGTTGCGCTTTTGTTTCTCGGCACTGAGTTTGTCAGCCATCCTCCAGGGAAATTAGGAAGTAAGGCTCGAGAATATGATACAAGAATGTAAATGATCATTTTTTGTATGATTTACTGTGCTAGTTCCCCTACATGTACTGCGAATTAAGGAAAGTTATTTTGTTTCAAGTACAGGTATATTTTGTATATTTATGGTGTATAAACTTATAATACTTTATTACGTTGTTTTAATGTAATATTTAGTGAATTTTGATAATACCATAGTTTTTAAACGAAATTTCAATAAATGTGATTAAACTGCTTAAGTTGACTATCATTGCAATAATTACAAATGGCGCACAAAAAATATATATTAGCAC